>CAUYQG010134676.1:0-20199 GCA_963574415.1 Tarsius wallacei | reverse complement strand
GGCTCGGTGGCTCAGCCTGTAATCCCGCGCCTTGGGAGGCTGAGGTGAGTGAATTGCCTGAGCCCGCAGGTTCGAGACCCGCCTGGGCAGGCGAAACCTCATCTCTACAATAAATCAAAAAAATTAGCTGGGTGTGGTAGCGCGCGCCTGTAGTTCCAGCTACTCGGAAGGCTGAGGCGGAAGGATTGCCGGAGCCCAGCAGGTCAAGGCTGCGGTGGCCCGGAGCGGCCACTGCACTCCAGTCTGGGCGACAGAGTGAGACTCCAACTCAAAAAAAAAACAAAAAAAAAAAAACAACAAAAAAAGAAAAGGCCATCTTTTAGTATGTGGACAATTTAGGTGTGATGGTTTTGTGTGACACAAGATTTCTTTTTCTTTTTGGCTTCATTTTGAACAAACACAATTAGCTCTTCTGTAAAGCTGTGACTGCATTGCCGGCAAACGCAGTTTGGAAGCTAAATTTGGGGTACAAGTATATTTCAGTGATACAGCTGCAATGTAAGCAAAACTTTCTGGAGTAGTCATTCTAATTAAGGAGCTAGCACCAGAATGCAAAGCAGCACAATGCTTTCCTCATTGAAAAAGTTATGTTTTAAAAAAAATCACTTTTGACTAAACAGTGTGCTTAGTGATGTGGTAACACTGCAAATTATATAAAGGCTGATGGAATAAATTATATATAATTCTTCATTAGGTGATAAAACAGAAGATTATTTATATAAATAATATATATAGCAGTTATTCGTATAAATAACTGTTATTGCATGTTAAGCTACCAAAGTTATTTAAGGTAAAAAGTCTGTCAAGAAAATATGCACTAAGAAAAAATCTTGTGGTGTTTTTGTAAGGTAAGAAGCCAGCTTGATTCCAACTGTGAACAAAATGTAAACAAACCAGCCAAATTTGCTTATTTGTTTGATATATTACTTTTAATAATTGTATTGCATTTCATTCAAGAATGAAATACAACTTCTTTTTATTGGTAGGAAAAGTCAAAGAGCAAAAATTAAAGTGAGAAGCTACAGATTGTAATAACGTGTTCCAAAATTTAACAACCACTATTAAAGAGGTAGTTAATCATTCTGCTGTACATTTGCTGAATTTATCATAGAACACCTAATCTTTTTGTAGAGTATTTTGAACATTTTTTAACCTAAAAATGTTCTGTTCCTGGAACAGTAAGGGTGGCTTCTCCACTCTGAACTATGAATATAAAACATAACAATTTAGCTATGCATTATCCTCTGTGAGTAGCATAGTCATCTATTGAAAAGAGAAGTTAAAAAGAAGTGAATTTACTTGTCATATTAAAAGTTTTTAAATATTGGTAGAGACAATATTCATTCAGTGTACATATTATCACTTAATATGAGTGATAGCTATTTTATTCTTAAGAGCTTTCTTTAGTTACAAGAGGAGATCAGTTGTGGAACTGTAATTTCCACTGCCATTACCTATGTGTATACTTAGGTATACAAGCAATGTTTATGGTTTGGTAATTTGTTTCTTTTCTATGGTATATCCATTCTGATTATATTTATTAAAATATATTTTATTACTGTTGAACCAAAAAAAAAACCTTTAAAAATAGATTTAAACAATGACTTTTTAAAATGCCGGGATAATTTGAAGAAATCAGAAATTTATGAGCCAAATATTGTAATAAAAATAATTTAACTTTAAAAAGTAAAAGATGCCTGGATAGTCAATTAATATGGTGAAATACAATTTAAACAAGTATTAAAACACTGTGTAAAAGTGACATCAAGTGCAAGAAAGAAGAGTAAGAAATCATGAACTTAATGTTGAAATAGAAAAGTGATTCTGAAGAAGAATCAAAGTCCTTATTTATGACTTCAGGAGCAGTGAGCTATCTGATTCGTCCAGTTTGATGTAGGAACTGAGCATGGGAAGTTGATGTCCTTTCCTCCCTTTCTCACTTTGAATCTGAGATTTTTACATACTCTTTTGTGGTCCTAACCATCCAATAAACTGGAGGTAAAGACTATCCTTGCTCAGTAAGGCCTCAGTTTACAGCAACAGCTTGTGATTATATAATAAATAGGGTACATTCTTTTGCCTCTGTCAGGACAAAAACTGAAATTTTGATTTCCATCTGCTTGGCTTTATTGTCCATCTAATTTTGAACAGAAATCTGGCAAGTGGCTTTGGACATTGATTTTCTCCATTCTCAACGCTTATTAAGAGAGAAATTATTGCCAGTCATAAGCTAAAAATCTAAGGGGAATGCCTCTTTCATCAGAATAGCAATTTATTTTAGGTCCACATTCTTCACTCCCTCTTTGTTTCTTATTTTCCCTTCTCCTCTAGTCTATGTCTGCCTGTCTATCTGTCTATCTATCATCTATCTATTTATTGATTCAACAATCTATCGCTCTATCTAACATGTATATCTAATATGATAGTCTTTGGACTAATATCCTTGCACATGGAAGATTCTTCTATACTCACCAGTTACCACAAAGATGGTCCTAAGAATATACAAAAATTTGATCTCCTCAGTAACTTAAGCACAGACTTTCAAATACAAACGTGTCTTTTTCTGCTCCATTCACAAGGGTTCCTGTCAGCTTGCATTATATGTGAATAACGCAGAGAGTTAAAGACATCTCTGGTTAATTAAAAAGATAAGTTTTCTAGAGCAAGCAGAATCAATCACACATAATAATTTATACAAAGTATTAACATACTTATAAAAGTATATACACACCATTAAACAAACAATGGCAGAAACTTCTAGGAAGGACAAAAATAAACATTAATTGATTATGATAAGAAGAAAAAAAAAGACACCAGAAATGTAAATTCTCATTTCCATTGGTGACATATTTGGGGTCTAAGGCTTTCAGAGCTCTGGTTTTCCTGAGACTGTGCTGGCTTCTCTTGTCAATGAATCATCTGCAGGGAAATGCTTGGCCCTGACAGTCCAATGTTAGCGTGGCACGTAGAGCAGATTACTAAGCATCTTGTCTCTCATTTTCAATCTTATGCTTTTAAACCCTTCTCGATACAAAAGGGGTCAAGAGGAAGAATCCAGAGAAGGAATTTTGAATACCACAAAATAGATTCTGATGAACAGTCCATTTTAATAGTGCTTCTGTTTCCAAAAATCACATATACTGTACACAAAGTGTGATGCATAAGGGATTTCTATGGTTAACCTATGTGTTATGCCAAGAAGAGCATTCTTCTTAAATTTCACTTGTCTAACTTAAAGTACTAAAACCAAACTAATGAAGCAAAGAAACTTTTGCTCATTTCATTAATACCGATTCTGTGAAATGAGTCTCATGGTTCCTTTGTAGTTTATATTGTCCCTAATATTTACAAAATGATAGTTTGTGCATTCCTTTTAAAGTCCTAAGTATTCTTTGAAAGTTGATAAATTCACCACCCAGTTTCTCTCATCAAAAAATAAATCACTTGAACCCAGGCGTTCAAAGCCAACCTGGGCAATGTAGTGAGATTTTGTTTTCGTGAAAAAAAAGTTTTAAAAATAGCCAAGCATGGTGGCATGCTCCTATAGCCCCAGATACTTGGGAGGCTTAGGAGGTAGTTTAGCCCAGGAATTCAAGACTGCAGTGGTCTATGACTGTGCCATTGAACTCCAGCCTGGGTGACAGAGTGAGACTCTGGACTCAAAAAAAAAAAAGCATATTTATATATTACCTGTGTCTATCTATTTAATCATGGCCTCTTGATTACAGCTTCAATGATAGATGGATGAATGTCCTGGAAGTTTTCACTCTCTCCATGGTTCACTGGCATTTCCAGTAGTAAGAGAGATATGGCTAAAAAGTGTTGTCATACCTTATCAATTATCTTCACTTGAAACACAGCCTGTGCCCCTTTGTGCACTAAAGAACTTCAATTTTACCCTTTTCTCATTTCTCCCCCAATTCTTAACAAACACATACTCTGAAAGCTCCAATACTGTGAGAAATAAATCCAATTACATGCAGTAATTATGCCATCCTACATAATATTTACTCCACAACATTCAGACTTTTAGAAAACAGTTTTAAGAGCTCTTATCTGGAAAACAATACCTTTAAGTTATAATCCCAGCTCTACTGCTAACTAGCTATATGGTTTGGGGTGTGCTAATAATCATCTATTCTAAATTTCAGTTTTTCTTCTTATACAGTGATGACGCCATATAGATAAGGCATCTGAGTGGTTTAAATGAGATACATGACAAAAGTTTAGCTTCTTGTCAAATATTTACATGTCATGGGTAGAGTACTGCAAAGGAGTTGTGATTAGTTGCCAAGGAATATCAAGTATCAAGTGCAATTGTTAGTATTTAAAGATTTTTCATTTAGGCAAATTGTTTGGCGCAAGTCCAGCTTAAGGGTTTTCAATTTTGTTTTTTTTTTTCTTAATAACAGTCTGTTAGCTGAATAAACCACATTTGATATGGACTCACCTTGGGAGTAGGTCTTTGTCAGCAACTTGTTTTTAAGACTTTTTTTAACCCTTCACAAATAGACTCTTGATTTTACAATACATTCTCTACATTGATATTCAAAGTAATTTAGTACCATGAAGCTGAAAGCAGATACATCTTACACAAGAAAACTAACAGAAATTAGAAAGCTTATATATGTCATTTACTTTTAGCAAAATAGCTTGTATAAAACTCATGATTTCCAAACTTTGTAGCAAATAATATTATGAACAGAAAGCACCAATAGAGAAGGAATTTTCTCTTTAGCAGCACATACAACAGGCCATGAAAAGCATGCCACCATATTGGTTGATGAACCGCGCTATCCGTTGCCCCTTTTCTGCATTACATTTTACTCTTGGTCTACATTCTTGCCTTATATGTGGGATCATTAAATGAACAAGAAGCTCAAATGGCTCTAGTTTAGCTTCTTGTCAAATATTTACATGTCATGGGTAGAGTCCTGCAAAGGAGTTGTGATTAGTTGCCAAGGAATATCAAGAATCAAGTGCAATTGTTAGTATTTAAAGATTTTTCTGTTTATTTCTGCAAATACATAGAATAAACACTGTCAGTTCAGAATCAACTCCAGAGTATATATAATTTTCAAAAATGATAATCCTCAAATTGTCATTGTTCAAAATATATGGCAGAGTGCTAGATTTTCAACCAGCTCCTAGAGGTTAACAGTGCCATGTGTGAAGAATCAAGCAACTGCCTTGCCCTCCAGCCACTTTGAAACTAATTAGAAACTTCCATTAAAGAGCTTAAAGTCTAATGGAGATATACAAGTGAATAAAATCAGTCTAAACAAAATAAATTCAATCACGGTTGTGAAGGAGACAAAGTCTGAGTTTCATATGTAGAATAAACACGAAAATACAAACAATTTGAATTTGAGAGAGAAGATAATAAAAGCATAGCATGAGCAACACAAGCTACTGTTCTGTAAGATGCAGTTTTGACTGACATTCAGATTTTGATTGGAAGCAGCCATTTGTCTCAGTCACTTGAGAAGTATTTACTAACATTGCCCTCCCTGCCAAATATTTTTTCATCATTCTGACTTATGTACCACATTTTTTATCCAGTTCACTTTCTGTGGGTTGCATGTTTGGTTCCACGCTTTTACTATTGTGAATAATGCTGTAATAAGTGTGCAGGTATATTTTTTATAGGATGGTTTGAGTTTCTCTGGGTATTCCCAAAGGAGGAATGCTGAGTCATATGGAAGGTTGATCTGTAGACCTTTTAGGAATTGCCACACTGTTTTTCAAAGAGGTTGTACTAGTTTACACTCCCACTGACAGTGTAGGGGTGTTCTCTTTTCTCTGCATCCTATCCAGAATCGGTTGTTTTTTGTTTGTTTGTTGTTGTTTTTGAGTTATTGATGATGGCCATCCTGACTGGAGTTAGGTAGTATCTTAGTGTGGTTTTAATTTGCATTTCTGTGGTGTTTAGTGAGTCTGAGCATTTTTTCATGTATCTGTTGGCTGCTCATAATGTCTTTTGAAAAGTGTCTATTCATATATTTTGCCAACTTTTTAATAGAGCGCTTTTTTTGTTGTTGTTGTTGTTTTCTTTTGGTACATGTGAGTTCCTTGTAGATCCTGGACATTAGACTTTTGTCAGATATACAGTTGGAAAATAGTTTTTCCCATTCTGTAAGCTGTGTCCCCATTGTCTTGATTTTTTTTGTTTTGCAGAAGCTTTTCAGTTTGATATGGTCCCACTTGTCTATCTTATCTATTCTGGCCTGGGCTTTTGGGATTTTGATCAGGAATTTGTTGCCTATTCCAATTTCTGAAAGGGTGTGTCCTATGTATTCTGAGATTCTCAGAGTTTTAGGTTTTAGATTTAGTTCTTTGATCCATTTAGAGTCAATTTTTGTGTGTGGTGAAAGATTGGGGTTCTGTTAAGTTTTTCTGTATATGGACAGCCAATTTTCCCAACACCATTTACTGAATACGTTCTCCTATTCTCAGTGGTTGTTGGTGGAGGCTTTGTTGAAGATGCGTTGGATGAGAAATTGAGGTTTTATTTCTGGAATCTCTATCTTGTTCCATTGGTCTATATGCCTGTTCTTGTACCAGTACCAGGCTGCTTTGATTCTTGTAGTCTTATAATAAAGTTTAAGGGCTGGAAGTGTGATATCTCTCACCTTGTTTCTTTTGTTGAGGATTGTTTTGGCTATTTGTGATCTTTTATGTCTCCATATAAATATATGCATTGTCATTTCCAGGTCTGAGAAGAATGATGGTGGTAACTTAATGGGTATTGTGTTGAATCTGTAGATTGCCTTTGGTAAGATAGACATCTTAACTATATTGAATCTTCTAATTCATGAACATAAAATATTTTTCCATTTGTTTTTGTCTTCTTTGATTTCTTTGAGCAGTGTCTTATAGTTTTTGTTGTAAAATTCTTTCACGTCTCTGGTTAGGAAGATGACAAGGTATTGTTTTTCTTTTTTGTGTGTGGCTATTGTGAATGGAATTGTGTATTTTATTTGGCTCTCTGCATGTTTGCTGTTGTGGTATAAGAATGTGACAACCTTTTGCACATGGATTTTGTACCCTGAGACTTTGCCAAAGTCCTTTATCAGTTCACAGAGATTTTTGACAGGTTCTCCTGGGTTTTCAAGGTATAGGACTTATCAGTCAGCAAAGAGGAATAGCTTAACTTCCCATTTTCCTATTTGGATACCCCTGCTTTCCTTCTCTTGTCTGATTGCTCTAGCTAGGACTTCCAACACTACGTTGAACAGGAGGGATGAG
This sequence comes from Tarsius wallacei, assembly GCA_963574415.1. Taxonomy (NCBI): domain Eukaryota; kingdom Metazoa; phylum Chordata; class Mammalia; order Primates; family Tarsiidae; genus Tarsius; species Tarsius wallacei. The sequence goes on along the minus strand of CAUYQG010134676.1, from coordinate 12,951 downwards.
AGTGGACAGCCTTTTCTTGTTCTGGTTTTTAGGTAAAATGTTTCCTGTCCATTTAGCAAAATGTTGACTCTGTGTTTATCATAGATGGCTCTTACTATTTTGAGGTATGTTCCCTGTATGCCTAGGTGTTCAGGGGTTTTTTTCAAGAAGGGATACTGAACTTTATCAAAAGCTTTTACTGCATCTAATAATATAATCATGTGTTTATTGTTTTTATATCTGGTGATGTATTTGATTATGTTTATGGTCTTGCAATGTTGAACCAGCCCTGCATTCTGGGGAGGAAGCCTACTTGGTCATGGTGGATGATTTTTGAGATGTGTTGTTGGACCCAATTTGCTAGAAACTTGTTGAGAATTTTTGCATCTGTGTTCATGAGGGATATTGGCCTGTATATCTATATCTCTTTTTTTTGTTGGATTTTTCCTTGTTCATGTCAATGTGATGTTAGCTTTATAAAATGATTTAGGGAGAGTTCTGTCTGTCTCGATTGCCTGGAATACTTTCAATAAGTTTGGTAACAGCTCCTTCTTGTATGTTTTGTATATTTCTTCTAGAAAACCATCTGGTTCAGGGCATTTTTTGTAGGTAATTTTCTTATGACATAGTCAATTTCTGGGGTTGTTATTGTTCTATTTAAGGTCTCAACTTCTTCTTCTTTCAACCTTGGGAAGTTGTGTGATACCAGAAAGTTCTTCATTTCATTTAGGTTTTTGAGTTTGTTTCACAACAGGTGTGCAAAGTAGTCTCTGATAATCTTTAGTGCCAATTCCATTTAATGATGATTCCCAGTTGTGTGACTTACTCTATGGATTTGTTAATAATCTTCCCCCTCCATTTCTAAGACTCCCCAAGATAAAGATCCAAGGGCATGCAATCTCAATTTATTCTTGAAATATATATTTTTGTTTTTATAAGAAATAGACATTAGTATTCATCCTACGGTTGCTACTTTATTCACCTCCCCCCCCACTTTCTCTTTTAATTCTTTTCAGTACCTCTCTTTCTTCTCCTTTTAATGTATCATTTAGACCTGCTTCATTGCCTAAAGAGTTGTGAATTTTTAAAGTTTTCACAAAATGCACTAATAAGCACTATCCCTTCTGTCAGTAAAGTTTAATCTGAGGGGATCCTTAAACAGAGAAGGTACAAAAATACAATTAAATTATTAAGAAATAAAAATAATAGAAATGGAATATTTGCTGGAGTTGATAGATATTTAGGAGATGGTTTTGTATAATGCAGTAGATAGAGCTCTGGACCAAGATTAAAAAATCAGAGGTCTGTCTGGTCCTTGTTCTACAAGTTATTAGCTGTACCATTTTGGGGGAAAAAAAACTGATTTTTTCTTACCCTAAAGGTGAAATAAAGAAAACAATGCAGACTGTGGTAAGTGTTCTAAGAGAAATGTCAACAATTTGTTATGAGAACACATACAAGGTAAGATTTTATTCATTCTGCCAGGATTGAGAGAAATTCATGGAGAAAATGTCATTTGAACTGGGTCTTAAAGTTTATGATAAATTTTAGTAAGTAGAAAAGAGGGAACAATAGAGACATTTCAAACTGAGTTCACAATATAAGCACAGAAAATACAGGTTCCATAATAAATAAGGATCTAGTCCAAAACAGGCATGGACATTGTTTCTCAAAATTTGTGGTATTTATTACTGATAATTTCCAGTGGCCTGTCAAGTGATGCTAAATTTTCTTGGAAATTTAAAAAAAATCAGTGAAATGCATATAACTTCACAAGTATGAAATTAAGTATATTTTCCCACAGATATGTCAGTAGTTCTTAATAATATCCATATTCTTAAGGGAGGCAATGTTGTGCTATGATTGTGCTTCTACCCAACATTTAGTGAACAGCATTCAATTTCTTTTAACTGTGTTGTTTTCAGTTCATCTATATATTATTGTTTGATGTGTTAAATTTGTTTTTTTGTTGTTGTTGTTATTATTGTGCTACTTTACATCAATTAAGCAAGATAGATCAGTGATTCAAAATTGTTAATTGAGACCTAAAAGTGGGGAGGAAAATAGTAAATACAGGAAAACAGATTATGAATAAGGTACTTTGGGTTGGTAAACAATATAAATTTATTTTGTTGCTAAAACAACTAGCTCTTGCAAGTATGATAAACTTCCCAATAACCTAGAATTAAAAAATGAAATGGGAAGTATGATAACGTCCATTGAAAAAATCAGATTTATTGGACCTCCAGTCCACTAGCCTCTGGTACTCACTGCCTTGTGTCTTATAAAAATTTGTCTGACTTTTCTGTTATGAACATAGCAGGAAGCATTTCTTGATTTTATGGGTTTTATTTGCTTGCTTGTCTGTTTCTTTTTAAGAGAACACAGTGACTTTGCATAAACTAGCAACAAAGTTAAAAATAAAGTTATTTTAGTAGATAAAACAGAATGAGACATTGGCAAAATTTTCCATTTCATTTGAACTTTAGTATGTAACATGTTATTTCAATGGAATGCAATATAAAGAGCAATTACTATTGTGGTATGTATTCTCAGATACCTTGCTTTATAGCTAGAAGAAAACACTGAGGTTCAGAGTATGAAATATGTAGTTTACATGGAAGCCTTAGGAAGAAGTGATCTGTTCTGTTCATCCCTAAAAATTATGCTACAGGAAAAGGGAGATTTCCTTTAGAATAAGACAATTTTCCTTGCTGCCACATGGATTAAAAAAAAAAAAAACAATATCAGAATTAAGATGTATGGACCTTTGATGTGCATGATAAGAAGGAACCAGTTAAGTCAATAAAAGAGATTTATTTCTGAATAAGAATTCTTACTGTATTTGCAGAAATCATCTGGCATTCAACAATATACCCGAAAATTTTAATTCCATGTTGAAGAGAATTTAGAAAACTGAGACTACGTACAACTGTTATACACAATTGCACAATGATTTACAATTACATATACTTCTTGGTCAGGGAGTATCTTTATTTTTAATCCTGATCTATGCTAGCTTTTAAGGGGAAAGGTGTTCATCAGGGATGAGATACAATTATGTCTTTTTAAGACCTGAAACTCTTAGGAAAAAAACTTTCTCTATGAGTTCAAGAAGAATGGTCAAATAAATAAAATGAATATAGTGAATAGTGAATATAGTGAAACTTATGTTCTGGACATAGTATAGATGTATTTTAATTTGAGTATGAACTATCACTATTACTTAGAATACTATGGTACAAATAACAATCATTTTTTAAAAATTTCTGCCACCAAACCCTACTGATGTTTCCCTCCCACTCTAAAAGATATATTAATTTTATATTATTGAAAATGAGCTCACATCATTTAAAGAAATGCCATCTAGTACTAAATGCATACTTTGTGTTGTTTCCATTACCAAATCTTAAAGATGTGAATAATATGTTGCTTAAATTAGTAGTTATTACTTCAAGAAGTTCAATGTTGTTGTGAAGTGCATACTTAATTCAAATATTTCAAACTATTCAACAGAACCATCATATAATTGGGGCATTTTCTACTGTTCTCTTAATATTTTCCCCATTATCACTTAGATCAAGCCACACTGACCTTACAAATGTTTTTAAACTTGCTGGGTGCTAAGACTTTACTCTAGCTCTTCTTTTTATCTGAAATACTCTTATTCCAGATATCCACTTGCCTAAATCTCTCACATCTTTCAAGTCTTGCTTATATCTCATTTTCTCAAGGAAAACTGCCTTGGACATCCCTATCCCAGCAAGCTTCAAGAGGCACCCTTTATCCTACTTACTCTTATTATACTATTTCTTCAGGATGAAAAATAAAGATACTCCTTGCCAAAATGATTGTGCAATTGTGCAGAACAGTAAAGTTGCACATAGTCTCCATTTTCTAAATTATCATCAGCATAGAATTAAGATTTTTAGGTATACTGTTGAATGTCAGATGATTTCTGCAAATAAAGTGGAATAAGAATTGCTATTCAGATATAAACCTCTTTTTTCTTTTTTTCTTAACTGGGTTTTATCTTGTCATATACAGCAAAGGTTCATGATCCTAATCCTGATGCATTTTTTGAAATCCATGTGACAACAAGGAAAATTACTTTACTCTAAATGAAATTTCCCTTTTCCAGTAGCATGATTATTAGTGAAGAGCAAACATAACAGAGTACTTCTTCCTCAGGCTTCCATCTAATCTGCATACCACAATAGTAATTACTTACCCTATTCTACTATTTTACAGCAATTTTCACTGTGAAATAAAATGGTCAGTAAGACCCCAAGCTCTTTAGATGAGATGGACTCCATGTGGCTAACAGAGACACCCAACTTTAGATAACAGCTCAAGTGGTCAAGATGGAATAAAAAAGAGTGGTCACATGTTCTTTGTTCTTGGAAAAGACAAATTTTGACAAGCATCCTGCTTATATCCTTGAGCTGGAACAGTTTCTGTGACCAGAGGCAAGAAAAACTGTGGCCAGAAACCCTTTCAACAGGTCATTTAGAAGAAACTTTTGATGGAGACCTCTGATACTGGGCTTGGGAAGCCACCAAATCAGGGTTTGACTACCTCAGCCAATCAGAACTAACCAAGTTTGAAACCTTTATTTGCATAAGCTGACGTGATTGAGAACTCCAGGAGGTAACTTTCCCTACTTAAGCCAAACCACTCCTTTATTTTTTGAAGAGTACACATTAATTTGTACTCCCCGGTCTGCAGATTGTTTTTATAGAAAGTAAAGCTTTGTATTTTCTCTGTAGATTTCTTTGGTCTTTTATGAACATCACTTTCTAATATATTACATAATCAATTTATTTGTCATGTAGATTATTTATTGCCTGTCTATCCTTTTAACACAGAAATTTTTCAAGGGCTGGGAATTTTGTCCAATGCATGCTATGTAAGTAATATACTTAAGTATATAAATGTTTCTTAGAAAATAATAGATATTCAATAAATATTTTTGATAACTGAGTTGATTAGTTACCAAAGAGTTATAATTATGAGTTCAAGTTGTCTTGTTGAATAAAAATACTAACTGAGAAGAGAAACAAACTGAAGGTGGACACTGACAAATGGCCCAAGCTATCAATAAGACAGATGTAGTTACCTTTGTGAAAGACTGAAAACTAAATAGTTCTGTTCCAGATATTTAGTAATTAATACGATTTGTAATGCCTACATTAGAACATCAAGCTTTATTTTGATAAATTTGCATCATGATAAACAATTTTTTATATAATTGGTAATATTTGTGCTGAATATTCATTTAATGGCTTGCATATACTAAATTTTGAAAAAAATTAGCATATTATATGAGAAAAAGTCCTGAGATTATGATATTATGGACAAAAGCTTAGACTAGACCGTTGACAGAAGTGATTTCAACTAGTAAGGGAGAATTAATTTAGATTGGCATCAGGGGAAACGCTAAGGTGATGACTGATGTTAGAAAAGAGTTGTAGCTATTTCACAAACATGTAATCTAATTTTATCATTGAGATGTCCTCTTTTATGACTTTTTTCCACAATCGTAAACAAATATATGATGTTTTACATTTCTTTTTGTTTAATTATATTTACATGCCATAATTATCCAAAGATGACATGAATGAGTACTAAAAGATAAAGTGGAATATATTAGCACTAAAAGATAAAAATGAAGATATTAATAAGTGAAAAATATTGGTACCAATATAAATGAAGATATAGATAAAATCATTCCACTTTTATTGAACTCAGAATCTGGCAATGATTTGAGGAATAAATGAAACAGAGTTTTACTATTAAAATATTGGTTGACCTAATTTTCCAGTTTATTAATATTAATACATTAACATGGATTTGTTTATTAGATAACTATTACTCTGTAAAAGGCAACAACTACCATTGTAAAGCACTGAAAGAGAGGACAGATAATGAGAGTGGAGGTGGCATGGTAATGTCACAAGTAGTATGTGGAAGAAGCAGCTTGGAAATAAACGATTGTAACCTTTGGGTGTACTCCAATGGATAGAAAATGTGAATAGACTTGGAAAAATATAGGAAAATCTGAGCCTCTGTTGCAAGAAGATCTGGCTTAGTTGAATGGCACACCCAAGTTTAAGGCTCCAAATAAAAGCCTAAACTGGTAAGGAAAACTAGGCAGTGATGTTTGTTCTGAGACTCATGGCACTTTAAAGAGCCAAAGGAACAGAGTTGATTTCTATTCCCTCATTTCATTTCCAGATCTTCTCTATCTTGGTTCATTATTCTACTACTTTTTTTTTTTTCTCTTGCTTCTTTAAAGAGAAACAACAACCCTGCCAGCACAAAGTAAACATACTGGTCATGAAGAAATGGGACCAGTGTTGTCAGCATATGTGGGGACTTACTGTATAGCAGGGCTGCGTTCTGGTAGCTCTGGTGCACACAATAGTTTAAGTAAGGTGGTTTGCGTGACTGTTGCCTGAGATGGAAGACCCTAATGTTAGCTAAAAGAATAATAAATTATAAAAAATGAAGCAAGAAATAAATAATTATACATTACTGCTATGCGTTTGGCACTCTCCTATTCACTTGCAAAGGCTATCTTATTTATCCTCTCAGCAAACGTGTGGGAGATTTGATTAAAACCAATTACAGATGAGGCACCTGAACCTCAGAGAGGTTAAGTCACTTTCCTAAAGTACATAAAGGTTTTTGTAAGGTACGCAATAACACTAATTCACTCCAATTTTTCCCCCTGAAACACTATGTTAAAGAACATCAGTTTTAAAAGTTTTACTGGACTTATGTTGCTGAAATCTAGAAATTTCACACAAATTCACAAAAGAGTAATTTTCTTTGTGTGCTTCAGTTCTTTGGTTTATATTTCACTTTCATGGGCAGGCCTTTCCTGGTTATCAAGACTAGATTAGCCAACTTGTTTTACTATTGTCTCATACTACCTGCACTTTGCCTTTCTAAGGATAATTGCTTTAATAATACTATCAAGTATGTACTGTTTAGTTAACTGCCTTTTCTCATCCCACAGCTCCATGGGATTAGAGATTGTGCCTATTTAATTTATTCTCAGCATTTACTGGAAGCTCAGTAAACCTTTAGGAAAGGAAGCAAAGGAAAGGAGGAATAGAACAAAAGGAGAGACTGGAGGGAATGAGAAAGGAAAGGAGAGAGGTAAGGGATGAAGAAGACTGCTGGGAATATCCAGACCATATTCTAGTCTAATCAACCAAGATTAACTGGGGAATTGGCAGGTTGTCCTGTCGTCAGCAAATTTGTCTGCTGGACATTAATTTCTCTCCCAAGCCAACTCCATGTCCCATTGGGATTTAAGGTCCTTATGATAGATTCTTACATTCTACAAAGATTAAGATTTCCATATATGGCGCTGAATATAATTTACTCAAATTCTGTAAATATTAATTTTTTCCCTAAAGATTTCTGTAAATTTTAATTTCCATTTCTAGGTGGAATGTCATAGAAAAAAAAAACCTATTGAAATGAATTTTCTGTGTATATATACATGCATACGTGTAGGTGTTTTTATTATATTGATTCCACTATATTGTTTAAAACAATAGTCAAAAGATAAGATTCTGAAGTCATTCTTCCTGGGTTCAAATTACAGCACCATTATTTTCAAGCTATGTTACCTTAGGCAAGCAACTTAAGCTCTCTTTGTCTCAGTTTTATTTTATCAATTAAATTAAGATAACAATATTATTCAGCTCCAAAGACCAGAAGAGTTAATTTCTGTTAAGTCTGTAGATTATTGCCTGGTATATTGTAAATGCCCAATAAGCCCTGACTGTTATAATGATTATTAAAAAAAAAAAAAACCAACTAAAAATAGAATGTGTGATGATTTGGACATATCCAGGACACCTTACTTCCAATGAATGTAAAAATATCCTGATATTGTCTTCCACTGTACAGATAAAAATATTTAATTATAGGGTAGACTGTAGAGTTAAGGTAGGATCTGGAGTAAAAATAAATGAATATGTTGCAGAATCCCTCATCTTTTCTTTTGTTCCTTCAAAACCCATCTCAAAATTACAAGGAAAACAACAAAGATAAATAAAAACATGAAGTTGTCTAAATTAAGAGAAATCTTTAATATATCAGTCTACGATGTCTCATGGCACACAGAGACAATGAAAAAGAATAATTGACTCAGAATAGTGGGACCAAGTCAAATCTAAGAGCTTGGAAGGTAACTACACAGGAAAGTTTTCTCAGTGTGCAGATTCCTAAAGTCTGTTGAACTGATGAGGGAGAGTAGACTTTACTTTTTAGAAATGTCAATTTCTACCTTTCCCGTCAAAAAACAACAATGATAATAATAATGGGAAATGAATTATACTGAATCTGTAGTTAATTTACATCTTACAAATGTTGATTATTTTGATCTATGATCATGGTACCTTTCTCCATTTAGGTTTTTCTTAATTTCTGCCAGAAACTTGATGTAATTCTGAGACTTAATGTATATTTTGTTACCTTTTAAGTCTTGTGTATATTTTATTGTATTTATCCCTAAGTATGGAATATTTTTATGCAGCTGAAAATAAGTACCTTTAATTTCAATTTCATTTGTTCTCAGTATATAGAAAAGCAATACATTTTTAGATTAATCTTGTGTCCTGCAAATGTTTTAATATTTCATTTCATTTTAATTTTTAAAATTTATTTCTTATGCTTTTATTTTTATAGACTTAGAGGTACAAGTGCAGTTTTGTTACACAGATAGATTGTGTAGTGGTGAAGTCTGGGCTTTTAGTTTAGTCTTTTTTTATTTTGACAATCAGGTCATCAGTTCTAGTTTCTCTTTTGCAATATATGTGGCTTTTATATTTCTTTCCAATTTAGTGGCTAAGACTTCTTATAAAATATTGGATAAAAGTAGTGAAACTAATAATTCTCTTTTGTTCCTGATTTTAAAGTAGAAACATTCAGTTTTTTATCATTATTTGTAGATTCATAAGTTCTCTGCTTTAGATTGAGGAACTTTCCTTGTATTCTTAATTAGCAACAAGTTGTTATGATTGTGAGCACAATTTTGTCAAATAACTTTTTTGTACCTTTGGGATAATCATCAACTCTTTTGTGTTTTAATCTGTTAATATGATGAAATCATTAATTAATTGGTGAATATTAACTCTACTTTGTGTTCCTGACATAAACCAACACATTTAAAAATTTTGTATTGTTAGTTACAAGGTTTCATTGCATATTTCAAAAAGAGTCTTCATGTTTGTTTTGTCACCATGTTAGTTTCCTGGAGTAAGCTGAATCCTTTTGAGGTTTGATTTTGTAGTTTTAGGGCAAAACCAGAGAAGTCTTTATTAGTCTTCTAATTTTGCCCCGTTGCTAAGGTAAAATTCAGAGGATTCTATTTGTCCCATTTATTTCAAAGTGTTTTTCCATGCTGGCTTGCAGGATCATGACTTATTCCCTGAGCAGTGTCTGTCTACTCCATTTTAGTAGTTATTTTCTTGTAGATTCTTCTTTTATATGTTTAGATTAGTATTAAACCAAGGACACAAGGGGACCATATGTAGAACCTGATGATCTGCAAGGTTCAATAACTTTGATCAAGATAAGGTAGCATAAAAATTAAGACAAAAATCTTATGTTTTAAAAGATTATATATTTAGTCTCTTTTATGCTAATTCAAAATATATATTTAAACTCTAGGTATACTTTCCTAGTTAATATTCAAAAGCCACTATGCCATATAAAGACTAAGAATCAAGTATTAATAGAAGTCATTATCAATAATGTAGTTTCCTCCAGAACCCTAAACAAATATTTATTCCAACCTAATCAATTTTCAGATTTGATTATAAGCTAACATTATACGAGAATATCTTGATATGATGATGATGCTAAAAACTACTGATGTGTACATGAATAAATATTTTTTCTCACTATATTTAATAAAAAAGAAAATGTCTTCTTTCTCTGAATGAGATATGAAATAATTCAGTGAGCTATAGGAGTTTTCAACAAATGCTAGCTAATTCTGATCATGCTAATTGACATTTATCAAGCTCTTACAGTGTTCCAATAACTTTGCACACATTATTGTGTTGGGATGAAAAGATTCTTGGAGTTGATATGAAGTATTTGGTTTTACTCCTCAGTTCTGTCCATTTCTAAGTATCAGTGGGAAAACTCACACACATTCTCAAACAATTATTTACTTATCTATAAAGTGGGAAAAGTGACACCCAGGAGAACAAACACAAGATGTGAAAAGCCTTCTAAAGCCCCATAATACATTATATTTAATGACATGCCATCATGATATGCATATTCCCTTTGTTAATCACAACATATGCAATTTTTTTATTATTTCATAATATAAACTTCTTAACATGTTTATTTATATATGTATTTGTCCATATGTATGTACGTATATGAACATGTAGATTTGTGTTTGTGTGTAATTTTTTAACATATACTTCCAACTAGTTTTTAAGAATAAAAACAATAGACAATCTTTTCTCTAAGACTGACCTATGTTTAAACTCTTTCTTTCATACAGACATTCCTGCATGTTGTTATTTTTTATAAATGTACCAGGATTCAATAAATAGGATTGTAGATCTCACTCTAATGTGATACACTCAAATTTGTCCATTTTTCATTTAATAGTTTCCTCTTTTTTCAGTCTCCAAAACTCATACTTAAAAACACTGTTTAACTGAATTAAATAAAATTCCTATTTTTTCAAACATTTCTTGAGTGCCAGTAGTAGAGTGACACAGTGTCTTGCGTTGTTCAAAAAATTACCTTAAATTCAAAGATCAACTCCCATGAGTTTAATTTTATCAGAGAAGAAATGCCTTGTCAAATACAGTCCCTACCAACATAATCAGTAGCTTTCAAAGTATGTTTGACATTGAGAAGGACTAAAAAACAACATAGGAGTCAGAGAAACCCACATCGATGGCCTGTCAAATTTTTTTGTTGACATGATGCTATTATCAAGGCACATCAGGATAAAATAAAATGACCTAGCTGACCACAGGCTTACAAATGTCCTGGGAAGGAAAGAAAAATGGTGAATCAAAAGGTAGCTTTGTTGCATGTCCCCCCAGGTCTTTTTATTGACAAGAATGACAATGGTCCCAAGATGCACCATTATCTATGACCAGCAAGCAGACATCAAATGCTCCTGAGCTGTATCTGTCAGAATAGAAAATTCTGCTCAAAACAGACAGGGCTTGTTACATTTTGTTCAGCTAAGGTTTGCCAAAAGCCAGGGTCACTTGTATTGCCCTGCCCTGAAGGGGGATTGTAAAGGGAGAGAAGAACATGATTTCTCAATGTTTCTTCTGCAAGGAGACTTTGAGTCTGGTTGACCAAAATGTTTTGAAAGTCAAGTCATGACTCAAAGGAAATACAAAACAAAGTTAATAGTCTGTCATTTACTTACTTAGGAATGAGGTCCACATGCTAAAGAGTCAGAGTTTTAATAGATTTCTACATTTAGAGAATAATTTTTGCTAAGTGTGATTTGTTTTTTCAAGCTCAAAAGGGAAAATACTACTGTTATTAAAATTGGAGGGAACAAGTTAGTTTGTTCTGGCCAAGCATTTAATGCCAGGGCATTATGGAGTTTATTATAGTCTGAAATATTTACACTGGTAAGAGATTTCTCTAATTTGCTTTTTTTTTTTTACTAAAGAGAAATTTTATAAACAAATGTCCAGCCTCTGACACTTAAGTAAACTCACTAACTTGTGGAAACATCTGTTAACCACTCACAATAAAATGCAATTTGAGAGTATTTCCTTAATTGATTTCTTAAAAAAAAAATTAGCACAAACTTTTCCCTCCTTTAATAAATTTGAGAGTGAAAATAGAGTTGTCACAAAGACAGTGTTTTTGAACAAAAACATCATTTTTTCCTTCTTTACCTCCCTTGTCTTTTTCCCTTTTCCCTTCTTTTTTCCTCTTCTCCTCTTCCCTCTTTTATTTTCTTTATTGCTCTACTTCTCTATTTAAACTTTATCATGTTTCTAGGGCAGAAACAAGTCCAAGTTTGATCAAATTTATTGCAAATAGTCCTGTAAGAAATGTTATCATATTTTATAATTCCTATATTTGGTACATTAAAAAAATAGAGTTCACAAACTGGAGGGTCTGGTTGTTTTGTTTGCTTAATCTTTTCCCCCAAATCTGTTTTATTCGTCATATTTAAAAATTGAGAGGATAAATAGAATAACTTTAATTTTCAGAATTCTAGAAAAAAAGAGGAAGCTAATTAAATGATGCTTAGCTTGGATTTTTGCTTAGTAGTATTTCTCAGCAACTCAGGGAATGGTAAACATTGTAGTCAGAACATATGATATCCTATGTATTATAGTTCTCATTAAATTTGCTTATTTTACTTATTCATAGGGGTTTAAGTTGTGAGTTCTACTCAAATAAAATTAGTGAATTCAACAGATCAGTGATTTTCCATATTTAACATGACTGTACAGTCCTAGTTAGTAACTCAAAGTTCAGAATATAATTATCAATTCTGTCCTGAGTTAAAATTTCATCTCCATCACTAGAGTGTAAGTCAGGAACAAGAGCATATTTTAGACATTGTTTGCTATTCATACTCACGCATGGTATCCAGTATAGCATGACATCTAACTAATGCTTGTGACAGAAAAAAAAGAAGGAAGGAAAGAAGGAAGGAAAAGTGAAAAAAATAAGATGAGAGGGAGGAAGGAAGGGTGAGAGGGAAGGAAGGAAGGAAGGAGACAGTGAGGGAAAGAAGGCGGGCAGGCAGGCAAGAGGAAAGAAGGCGACAAAAGGAAGGCAAACTTTTTTTTTTTTTTTTTTTTTTTGAGTTGGAGTCTCACTCTGTCACCCAGACTGGAGTGCAGTGGCTGCTCCTGGCCACCGCAGCCTCGACCTGCTGGGCTCCGGCGATCCTTCCGCCTCAGCCTTCCAAGTAGCTGGAACTACAGG
>CAUYQG010134675.1:0-23210 GCA_963574415.1 Tarsius wallacei | reverse complement strand
AGTTCAAGACCAGCCTGGGCAACATAACAAAAAAGAAGAAGTAGGCTGTGTTGCCTAAGACAGGGGCATGGAGCTCTGCCCTTTGGGGGCCTCTGATGCTTCAGGGGCTGGGCTGGAGCCCCTTAAGGAGAGTGAGTCTTCTGCTCTGTCCTCTCTCTGCCTGCAAAATTGGGCTGAGAACCGGGAGGGTTTGAGGCAGAAAGCTAGGTGCCGGTGTACATCTCCATGGCTCTCAGATGCCCTAGATGCTGGGTCTGCAGCTCCTGGCCTCACCCCAGAGAGCCGATTGCTGCGGTGTGGGTCCCAGGCTCTGATGCACAGCTCAAGGAGGTCCCTGGGTTGGTTCTCCTTCTCTGGTGGCCTGGGTCCTGCCCTGCTCCCATCCCTGTGTTTCCTGGCTGTGCTGTCTCCAGGGAATGTGCCTGCTGGCTGGCTCCTCTTCACTCACACTGACTCTCCCTCCATAGGCCTCCACCATGGACAGAGGCCAGCCCCTGCCCCTCCCTGGTATCTTGGGCCTGAAGGCGAAGGGAAGCGTGTGAATGTTGGCCTACCGGCCCAGCCTTAGTGGTAAGTGCTCTGTGCTTGTCCTTTGTAGCCCCCCGGGGCCCCCAAGGCGGTGGGGTTGGGGGCAGAGGTGGGTGTGGAGCTGCCCAAAACGGATGTGGTTTGGGGGATGGAGGGAAACCCTGCGGAGGCGGCAGGCGAGGTGCTGCTCGGCGTGGGAGATCTGATTTCTTCAGAGGTGGGGGTGATGTGGGTGTGGGGACGGGGGAAGCCTTGTCTTCTTAGCAGGATAGGCTGGAGGGCTCTGGGCCCAGGTGACATGGGCTGGTGGGGGTGGCAGTGACAGCTGTTCCCAAGGCAGCACGTGCCTGTCCCGGGGAAGCTGATGGGGTGGGGCAGAGAACCCCGGATGGATCTGGGACAGGCACAGCAGGGGGAGCTGGCCTGTCTCCAGGGTGTGGACATGACACCAGGGAAGTCACAGAGGGAAGACTGGGCCACCCCACGCCCTGAAAGAATGGCTACTGCCCCTCCTCACCATGGCAGGCCTGTGGGTCCTGTGGAGTCTGTGGTATGGCAAGGCAGGGACAGACCTTCCTATTCATCCAGCATCCCTGAGCAGGAAATCCCAACTGGTGGCTATGGCCAGAGGGCTCCTTGGTCATCTAGCCTATCCCCTCTACTTATGGATGAGGAAACGGAGTTACAGAGGGAAGTGACTTCTCGCGGTCCTGCAGTGAGGATGTGTAGAGGCGAGTTTTGAATCCAGGTCTCCTGGATTCCATCAAGCCAAGGGACCCTGTCTCACGGTGGAAAACACACCTTCCCTGTCTGAGGGTGCCTCCAGAGAAGGCACAAGCTGATCTGTGGGTGAGAGGCAGAGGGTGGGAATGAGATTTCCACCAGGCCCTTCCCCAGGGATCAGAGATCCTGGGATGGGGCTGAGGACGCCGTAGTCCTGATTACTGAACCCGAGGGAGCTGGAACTCAACCTGGTGCACTGGCCAGGGGCCCTGGGACTCCCCTCCTCCTTCCCTGGGACAGAGGGCCATCTCAGCAACAGCCCCGCCCCCCAGGCCTTGGGAGATCCCAGGTGAAGCAGGAGCTGGCTTGGTATCTCCTCCCATACCCCCAAATACTGTTGCCACATGCAGAGTTAGCCTTCAGGGTGCCCGGAGTCCCAGAGAGGAGGCTGGGATTGGGGACAGGGTGTCTAGTCCAAGCCCGGATAGAAGGAGGGAAGCCCTGGGAAGCAGGGCCTCCTGTTCTGGGGGCTGAGCTGGGCGTGCACCTGGCTTCCGACGGGCAGCAGGCTCTGTGCCACCAACCTCGGGCTGGGGACAGAGAGAGGAATTACTGTAAGTGGAAGAGGCAGGTGTTCTCTGGTCAGCTGGAGATCTGGACTTGGGAAGCACGTGAGTGAAGATGACAGCGGTGGCCAGGTGTCCTCCCCTCCACTCGGCCCCTACAGCTACCCCCAGCCCAGCCCGGCTTCCCAGGGACCCAGCCCTGCCTCTGAGTACACAGCACCCCGGTGGGCAGGATTTCTTGTGTTTACCCCGTTGTCTGGGTGATGGCAGTGGCTGGGTGGAACTGGCCGCGTTCACTGCCAATGCCACCCTGAGGGGCTGCCAGCCGGGGCCCCACGAGTGCTAGAGCTGCTGGTCTTATGACGTGGGCACCTGTCTGCCAGGCCTGGGCACGGGCCCAGGGTCACGCTCACTCCGGGGCTCCCGTCAGCTGACTATTTTGGGCTCTTGCTGACCTGGGCCAAAGTCAGGCCCAGCCAAGAGGGCCCAAAGCGGCTCCCCCAATCCCCAGAGGCCAGCTCTGGTTTCTGCTATATAAACACAGGAGGACACGCTGGCTTGGAGGCAGCTTCACGTCCAGAGCCCGTGCAGCTGGTGCACGGCCTGGGCCGCGAGGCTAGGCTGGCTGGGCAGTCCCGTCTCTCCCCGCAGGGCTCCCCGAGGCCGCCAGGAAGAGCCCCCAGCCAGCCCTGGGGTTCCCCCTTAGTGTGGCTGTTTGGGCTCTCTGAGGGCCAACGCGGATTGTGAGGAGGAAGCTGGTGAGTCTTGGGACATGGACAGTGAGACATGGCCTGTTTGGATTTTTTCCCACTGTGACTGTCATGCCAAACCCTTTGGCCTTGATGGGGGGCGGGGGTGGGAGGGGGGAGGAAGCAAGGGTGGCCCACCGCCCTGGGAATGCAGGTACAGCTTAACCACATTGGATGACGGGAGTTGGACTTGGGAACATTTTGTGATCGAGAAGTGGGAGAAGTTGAAATAGACAGGTGATGCCGTCTGGCCCCTTCCCTCAAGACCTCCCACAGGGTCTCAGTCCTCCTATCCTGTCCTCCTGCCTGGCTGCTGCAGTGAGTTTGGTATCCCTCAATCAGAGGGCCTTCGGATTGGCCTCTGAGCAGGGCTTCTGAGCCCCTGCTGGTTGGGACTGGGTGGCTGGGCTGGGGCTGGGGTCCTGCCGAGCTTTCAGCCCCTGGCCTGCCCCCTTGCCGGGCCTCCCAGCTGCTTTGGGTGCCTGGGAAGCTGGGCTGGAGTGAGGTCTGGCAGGTCTGCCAACCAGCTTGCCACAAACATGCTCCCGGGACCAGGGCCAGGGGCTTTGGCCCAGCCTGGGAGAGGCAGCCGCTTCTTACGTGGGAGGCTCTTGTGCTCCCCTTCCCAGCTCTCAAAAAAAAATTTTTTTTTCCCCTTTCTGAACGTGAGCCTCTAAATGAATCCAGAGCCTGAGACTAAAAATACTTTAACAATAGGAAAGTGCATCAGTCTTTCCGGCTGGGACTTGTTATCAGAGGGTTTTTATTTTGGAATTTGAAATGTTGCCCACTTGGCTGGGTGGAGACCTTGGGCAGGGGCAGGAGATTTTGGTGGGTGTTGTTGTTCTGCAAGGTGGTGGGAGACCCTCCAAGGTGGGGGGAGAGTGGAGCTGGCCAGGAGCTGAACAGACCGAGGAGGGCGCAGAGGGAGAGTTGAGGCGTGAGCCGACCTTTCCCGAGGGAACTCCATGAACTTGTCTTTGTTTTCCAGTCGTGTCTGGCTGTTCTTCCCGAAGTCTGATCTTATTCCTTTATGCTGTGTGTTCATTTCTTCTGGCCTGAGAGGGAGGTGGGAGGCGGAGAAATCACTGGCCTGAAGATAGCCTCTGTGGCCACAGCCTGACCTCTTAACTAACCAGCTTTCTCCAGAGTATTAATTGAGCACTTGCTGTATCCAAAGTCTGGTATCCACATCTCTGGGCACTCTCTGATTTCCTCTTACTCAGTTCTGGATGGGGAGAAGTAGGGATGGGGTTGCTGTTGATCTCTAGTTCTTGGAGAAGGGGGGCCGTTGGCTCCCCAGTCCCATGGAGGACCCTGCTGTCTCCTGTCCCTGCTGTCCTGTACCCTCCCTGCCAGCCCCCAGATTCTGCTGCAGGTCCCTAGAGTCCAGGCCCCAGACAGTGCTGCATTTTGATGTTGAGCCCCTCCCTTCCGTTAGTGAACTGAATTCTCCCAGCATAGGGACTGGTGACACTGCCTGCCTTGGGCCGATGGGGAAACAGTCCCGGAGAGGGCAAGGGGCTGACTGACCCCAGGTCCCAAACCAGGCTTGCTGACTCCTGGTCAGAGGTGCCTCTGGTTACTCTTCCAACTTTTGCCCCTGCAATGGGATGGGGGAGGGGAAGGGCACTGGCTGACCTGCCTGTGTCCTTGGGAGGCTGCTTTTTGGGGAGGTAACGGTATGTCTGGTCACGGCAGGGCCTCAGCAAAGGCCAGGAGATCAGAGCCAAGGCCTGGGCCTGACCCTTCACCTCTGGTTCCCAGAGCTGCCCACAGGAAGCCCCGGGGCAGCAGGCAGTGCTTCCCTGCCCACGGCACAAACCCCTGGCCTACTGCCAGGGCAGGAAGAGGAAGTGGCCAGGTCGGGGCTGTTGATAGGCCCCGGGGCTGAGGAGGGAAAGCTCCCGGCCACTTCTCTGCGGGAGAAGGTGAAGCTCCCTCCTTCTGCCCACCCCAGGGGAAGGGCGTGGAGGCCCATCGGTGGAGATGGTCTTGGTGAAAGCAGGGCAAGTTCCTGCCCTCTGCTCAGCAGGGGCGGGGCCGGGCCGAGGTGGGGGTGCAGCGTGGGAATGGGGCTGTGTAATTCCACTTCCAACTCCACACTTGCCCTCTTGCCGGAGGAATGATGGACGTTGGCTGCTCATCTCGTGCCTGCCCTGAGCTACTTGCTACTGAGGATGTACAAAGGGTCCTCCCGTCAAAGTGTGGGAGACAGTGCTGTTGTCTTCATGTTGGTCCCAAACTGGTCGGGGAGGGATGTGTTCCGGCCCCATAAGATTTGACTAAGGAGGATAAGGCTTGATGAACCATTCAGAAACTGTATTGTATTGTGAGCGTGGGGACCCCTTTCTAAAGTCAGATCATGCAGCCCCTGCTAACTGTATCTGTACTGTATCTGTTGACAGAACAAATACCTAATGAGCAAAAGCTATTATGATTTCAGAAACACACAAATTTGCTCTCAGTAAATTCTGGCTGCATCTGTATCCATTTGGATAAATATATCTCTCTCATTTAGGTGTAGCTATTTTTTATTTTTTATTTTTTTGAGTTAGAGTCTCACTCTGTCACCCAGGCTGGAGTGCAGTGGCATATTCATGGCCACTGCAGTCTCGACCTGCTGGGCTCAGGCGATCCTTTTGCCTCAGCCTTCCAAGTAGCTGGAACTACAGGTGTGTGCCACTATGCCCGGCTAATTTTTTGGTTTATTGTAAAGACAAGGTCTCGTCAAGTTGCCCAGGCTGGTCACGAATCCCTGGGCTCAGGCAATCCTCTCGCCTCAGCCTCCCAAAATGCTGGGATTACAGGCGTGAGCCACCGTACCCAGCTAAGCATGACTATTCTTTAAATAAACTTTCAGGAAGGTAGAACATACAGAAAAGGGTACACATCACAGGTGTCCAGTCTTCAGAGCATAGTTTGATGACTTTTCTGGTATGAACACACTTGGGTCATCATCATCCAGGTTGGGAACTAGAATGTGTCCAGTCCCACCAAAGACTCCTTTGCAGGCCTCTGGTTTTTTTTTGTTGTTGTTGTTGTTTTTGTTTTTTTTTGAGTTGGAGTCTCACTCTGTTACCCAGACTGGAGTGCAGTGGCCGCTTCTGGCCACTGCAGCCTCGACCTGCTGGCCTCCGGCGATCCTTCCGCCTCAGCCTTCCAAATAGCCTGGAAGGGTTGGGGAAAGTGTTAAGTAGAAGAATCCACTGGAATGCCCTGGCCGAGGTCTGACCCACTCCCAGTGAGAATAAGGTGCTGATTCTTATTGAGAGTTGGGCTGCTGGGGGGAGCATTGGCGGATGAGCTGAAGTCTTAGAGGATCAGCAGGCCTGGAGTAGGAAGGAGGAAGAGAAACAATGTGCCCCTTGGGTGAAACAATATGTGCAAAAGCGGGTGGTGGGAAGGCTTGGCTCAAAGTCCTTATATGGGGCAATGGGAACTGAGCTGAGGATGGCAGACTGGTTGGCTGGGCCGGGGTGTGGGGGCCAGACTGGGTGGGGCTGTCTCTCGTCTCCTGCATGACATCTCTCCTTGCCCTTCCTGTGTCATCATGGCCTTGCTTGGCCTCCAGGTCCCCAGCTCTGGTTTTGATGTTCCTCCCTTTGTTACCTGTTCTCTCCTGCCCCCATCTCCCCTAGAATGAGCTGTTCACTGTGACCTTGCTCTTATTATTATTATTATTTTTTTTGAGTTGGAGTCTCACTCTGTCACCCAGACTGGAGTGCAGTGGCACGCTCCCCGCCACCGCAGCCTCGACCTGCTGGGCTCCGGCGATCCTTCTGCCTCAGCCTTCCAAGTAGCTGAAACTACAGGCGCGCGCTACCATGCCTGGCTAATTTTTGATTTATCGTAGAGAGGAGGTCTCGCCAAGTTGCCTGGGCGGGTCTCGAACCCGTGAGCTCAGGCAATCCACTCACCTTGGCCTCCCAAAGCTCTGGGATTACAGGCTGAGTCACCAAGCCTGACGACCTTGCTCTTGAAGGCTGGACTTGGGGGTCCTTTGCGGGGAGGCCTCTTTCCAGTCTGATACTAGCTTTTGCTGTAGGCCTCCTGAAGTCTGCATTGATGATGCCTTTCCCCGGAGTTCCACCTTGGCCGGACCTCACCCCTGCAGAGCTCCAGGCTGTCCTCCTTGGAGGGCCCATGAGGCCTGGGTCCCTAAGCCCCTTTTATTTTTAATTTTTTAATTTTAATTTTAATTTTTTTTTTTTGAGTTGGAGTCTCACTCTGTCACCCAGACTGGAGTGCAGTGGCATGCTTATGGCCACTGCTGCCTCGACCTGGTGGGCTCCGACGATCCTTCCGCCTCAGCCTTCCAAGTAGCCAGAACTACAGGTGTGCGCTACCATACTCGGCTAATTTTTGATTTATTGTAGAGATGAGGTCTCGCCAAGTTGCCCGGGTGGGTCTCGAACCCACGGGCTCAGGCAATCCACTAGCCTCGGCCTCCCAAAGTCCTGGGATTACAGGCTGAGCCACTGAGCCCGGCCCCTAAGCCCCTTTTACCTCCATCCCCTATTTCCTAGGCTAGGCGTGCCACATGGATACCTCCATGAGTTGCCCTGGTTGTGTTCCCACAGATGGACTTTGCCTTTTTCTCCTTATTTGCTTATTTCCAGAGTGCGATGTGTTCAGACACCCCTACACCCCGCCCCCCTCCCCGCCTCCGCAAGCACGGCCAGGTGGCAGCTGCAGTTCCTCGGTCTCCTGGCTTCGGGCCGGCAGGACTGCAGCCTCCACCACCTGCAGCAGCTCGGGAGGCGGGACTTGGGCTGCAGGCCAAGACCTGGAGGCTACATGCCGAGGTGCTGAGGCTCAGACTGGTCCCTGGACAGCTCCGTGCCACACTGCGTTCCCTGGGTGCTCACGGTGGTCCAGCCCCACAGGATGGTCTGTGCCACTGTTTACCAATGCCAAGAGTGGAGAGGGGATCAGGGTGCCATGGCTCGAGGCTAGTTCAACTTCCAAGGACCCGAGCGGAGGCTGGGCTTGATTGAGTACAAGTGGGTCAAGCCACAGGTAATGCACCTGTTCTTGCTGGTTGGTGGGAAGAACATTGGCTTGGCTAATCATCTTTTGCTACATTGTGTGTGTGTGTGTGTGTGTGCATGTGTGTGTGTGTGTTATGGGTGGTATGTGTGGTGTGTGTATCATTGGGGGAAAATGTCCCATCCTCTATGGGGAGCACACATCTTGACATTGATGGTCTGGCCATACTGTGATATCAACAGGGCTCCAGCAGCCTCAGGAGGAGGGCTTTGGTCCCTTACCTGGGGCCTTGGGTGCCTGTGGTCATGCCTGTATCCTCGTTGGTTGTTAACGGTGTTAGTCACTGTTGCACCCCAGCACGGTTTACCCAAGGGAACCAGGCTTCAGCAGGGGCTTCCAGCCAGGGACAGCTGAGGCAGAACCTGGGCAGCACTACTCATACCCTAGAGGTACCAGGCATGGTCTCCTAGTCACTCTCTGAACACTTCCAGATGGACATTTCTAAGGTACCTGGCATGCAGGTTGCTTCTAGGGAGCAGCTGGGTCAGGACTGCCTTCCTCTGCTCTGGGCTGCTGGAGTACATGGCCCTGGAAACCACAACTGTGGGGTTGTATCCTCTCTGAGCAGAGCCAAGCCCAGTCCCGGTTTCCTCCGGCGGTGGCTGCACTGTTAAGTAATGTACAAGTAATTACACCCACGGCAGCTCAGTTGCATCCTGAGCAAATTAGGTGCTGATCCGAAGGTGTAATTAAGCAGCAGCGAGTGCAACTCAGCAATTGCAAGTGGCTTTCCTCAGTGATGCAGCACTCACAGGCCAAGAAGCCCATTCAAAGACCCGGGGGAAGCCCATTTGGTTTCCAGGACCCTCCCTTTGCTAAGCCTAGGCAAAGAGAGACCTCGAAGCCAACTTCTGTTTGATTTCTAAATATTGGGGGAGAGGCTTTGGATGTGTCAGGATGCTAAACATAATTAACATTCTTTAGGATTAAATATACAAGTCTGCTATTGTTTTTTTAATTATATGTCTTCTGATATGAAACAATCCCTTGGTGTTGGTGATGTGTTGATTAATTATCCCAAACAGTTCCTTGTGAAAGTTAGGAAATGTGTCTCTTGACCTCCTTCTTCAATTCAAGAGAGCCAACCTATCGGGTTTCCTCAAGAGTGTCGTCGTTACCTGTGCTGGAAAGGTGGAGGGGGAAATGGATTTTTCTGGGCAGTGGCAGGACCAGGCTGGCCTGAGGGCTTCTGGGGGCTTTGCAGGTCTCACCGTGTGGGGGACTAGGGGACTTTCTAAGGCAGACTCTGGGGAGCTGGGTATGCAGCCAGATAGGCAGGCTGGCGAGGAGGGTCAAGTGCAGTCTTGCCTGGTGGGTGAGGACAGAGCTACGTGGCATTTCTCTGGAGTCTCTGGACCCTCCAGTCAGAATGTTCTGGTGACTCACTGAACATTCTTTCCCACTGCCACTCCCCATGCCCCCCTTCTCAGTTTCTGCCACCCTCTTTTGTGTTTCTGAGTCCTCCTGTGAGCCCCCAAACAAATGCCAAGGTCAGCAGCAGCTGGCACGAGACAGGGCCTGAGAGAGCCCACAAGGCTGCAGCCAGGGAAGGTCCAGGAGCTTTGTCAGGCATGTGTGGAACACTGTGGGTGTGGAGAGGAGGGGAGAGGTCCCCCAGAGAGCCATGGGGGGGACTGTGTTTGTGTGTGTATGAGTATGTGTGTGTATGTAGATGAGTGTTATGGGTATGTGTGTGGGTGTGTATAGGTGTGTCTGTATGAGTTTGCATGTGTACAGGTGTGTGTATATGAGAGTGTGTGTGTATAGGCATGTGTGTTTGAGTATGTGCAGGTGAGCACACATGCATGGTTGTGTGCATATGTAGGCATGCATGCGGGTATGTATGTGTACGTGGGTGTGTATATGTATATAGGGGTATGTGTGGGTGTGTATGTGTGTATGGGTGTGTGCATGTGTATGTGTGGGTGTGTATGCATGAGTGTGTGTGTATGGTTGTGTGTGTCTTTGAGTGTGTATGTATGTGTATGGTGTGTGTGTATGTGTATACATGGGTATGTGTATGTGGGTGTGTCTGTGTCTATGGGTGTGTATGGGTGTGTGTATGGGCTTGTGTGTATGTGTATACAAGGGTATGTGTATGTGAATGTATGTACGTGTATACATGGGTGTGTGTCTATGTCTATATGGGTATGTGTGTCTTTCGGTGTGTATGGATGGGTGTCTATGCATGTATATATGGGTATGTGTGTGTGTGTTGGGAGATGAGGGAGGGTGGGGAGTTTTCCTGCTAGGTGTCCTTTAAAGCTCCTGGTCTCGGCCATTGCTCGTGAGGGCCTGAACCACCTGCCTCTGGGCCCTTGCTGGTTATGCTTCCTTGTTCTCTTAGGGCAGGCTCCCTCCCATCCTAGGAAGTGCTCTGAGGTTTCTCCCCACCAAGCCTGCCATCCCATCTTGCTGCCCCCAGTGGTCACACTCTCTAAGCAGGTAGCCCCAGTCTCTCCATAGGCTGGAAGAATGCCTGGTCCTTGTCCCTCTTGGTTGCTGTTTGATGCTTGGCTCCAGCCAGAGCTACTTGGTCTCTCTTCCTCTCTCTCCTCCCTGTCCCCGCTTTCAGCTCGGTCTGTCTGTGTCCTTCCTACCCCAGCACTTCCGCTTTTCTCTGTGTATCTGTCTTTCCTACCTTATTACAAAAAAAAAAAAAAAAAAATCCAAGGTGGCCCACAGGAAATAGAATTCATCTTTATTAATGACACATATGAGGTATAAACATATTGTCATGTAAAAATAAGACAGTAAATAATCAATACGGGAAAACCATAAATTAAAAGAGTCAAGACTGGGGGAAAGTTAGAAGGTAGATATGTTATAAGATACGATTAGGGACTGAATTAGCAGTGACGATGGCTGTGGGCAACATCGAACATGCTCTGTGCCAGGTTCTGAACTTCATGAGCATGATCTCCTTTAATCTTCCTGGTAATATCCCCACAGGTGGACAGATAGACAGATGGACAGCAGCAAACTGGGGAGCCTCCTCTTTCTGTCCCCCTCCCCCACCCCAGCACACTGAGAGAAGAAGAGGTTCTGGGCTCAGAGAACAGACAGAAGATGGGGAGGGGAGGCTGGAGCAAACAATAATAACAGCCTATTGTGTGTTAGTGGGACTCCCACTAACCCCACTCTGCAAATGAGGACGTTGTGCTCAGGGTGGTTCTGGGTCTTGCCCAAGGTCACGCAGCAGGAAAATGACAGAAAAGGGATTTGGGTGGAGGTGCTGTCTAGCCTCCTGTAGCAGAAGGAAGTATACAAAAGAGTAACAGGCCCGGACCCTGGGAACACACGCCAGGGAGAGCTCCCTGGGGGTGGACGTGGTCAGGGGACCCTTTGGGGAGCAGGATGCTGTGACGGGTAGAGAGGAAGGAGGATAACCCCGACTGACCCAGAAATCTCCGGAGGTAGATGAGGAACGGCAGGGGAGGTGATGGAGCCCAGGGATGGGCTCAGGCAGTCAGACTTGGGAACTCACAGGGGGAGGAGGGAGAGCTAACAAATCCAGCCAGAGGTCTTGGAGGTGAGATCCCCACCCTGTGGGGCAGCCTGGCAGCCTAAAAGCAGAAAGCAGAGCCCCTGCGCCCCTCCCCACAGGGGAGGTTTCTCTGGGAGAGGGAAAACAGTCTTGTCTTAGGCACACCTGGCTGCCCCATGTCCGGCATTGGATTTCAGGAGCAACAGATAACATGCTGGGGGCACTCCCCTGGGGAGGGGCCTGTGTACACAACTCTCTGCCCATATCCAGTCCCCTTAACTGGCCACCAACCAAAAAACTACTTACTTTCCTGAAAGCAAGTGAGCGAACAGTACACCTGAGTGGTGTTGGGCGCTGTGACAAACTCTGCTGAATGGAGAGGTGGGCTGAGTGAGAGATGGAAGGGGGAAGATGGAAAGATGGGGTGGGGGTGGGGGTGAGGGGTGACAGGGAAGAGCCATTCAGAGCCAGAGGAGGGCGAGCACCTTGTCTGGGTGGGTGGGTGGGGGTGGGGGGTTGAAGGGCGGGGTTTACAAGCTAGCAACGTGATCTCTTCCTGCTCCCTGTCCAGGGCATAGACTTAGACCATTTCTAGTGAAGTGGCTTCAAAAATCTTAGCTGAAAGTAATGACTTAGGCGAGAGAAGTGGCTAGGAGATACAGCTGCTCCTGACTTGGAAAGAGAGAGGGTTCAGTTCCTGGTGGCAGAACTCTAGCCCTCACTCACACCGACCGTTGAGGCATCTGAAGAAGTGGCTCAAAGAACCCGGGACATTTAGCACAAGGAAGTCATCTTCCCACTTTGGCTCAAAGCGCACATCTGGGTAAAGTGACCACTAACCTTACCATCTGTGTGACCTGGGGCAAGTTTTTCAGTCTCAGTTTCATCCATAAATGAAGGCAGTAATAAAACTTACAACATGAGGGTTTTATGTATATTAAATGAGACTAGGATGCAGTAGGAGCTCAATAAATGCTAGGTAACACTATAACTATTTCTGCAGGTTGGGGAGCCCATGGTTGCCACTGGACTCCCAAGAGTTCAGCTTTGTTTGATGTTGCTTGCTATCAGAAACATCAATTTATACCGTGGATGAACTCTTGAGTTAGAGCCAGGAGGCCCAGATTCCAGTTCCAGCTCTTTCTCTGACAGCTGTGTGACTTTGGACAAGTCCCTTTCCCTCTCTGGCCTTCAGTTTTCTCACTCGGCTGACGAAAGAGTGGGACCCCAACACCCTCTCAGCCTGATAGGTCTGTGATGTTTCTTGAACACCTGGTAGAGTGGTCCCTCCTGGGCTGTGAAGATAGGCTTGGCAGGATAGATTCTTAGCCATAAGGAAAGATCCCAGTGGGAAAGGTGATGGAAAAATCTTTCTTCTTAGCGTCACTCACTCAGACCCCTGTGCGCCTTTTTCCACATCCTGCAGGTTTTGTTCAGAGCCGAGTAGGGATGACTCGTTCCTGTGCCCCCTCAACAGGCTTCAGCCACTGAACCCACGGAGCACATCCTCAGTGGGCACATAGTGCACACCCACAGCACATGCAGGCACACGTGTGCACACACACACACGCACAGAGTTGCTTCCAGGGTCTGTGTCGAAATCACCTCCCCCACACCCCTGCCCAGGGTATGGTGTGGTTGGTGGTCTTAGAACACTTGGACCCCGAGGATCGTTGCCACATTTAGCAAACAAAAATTTAGGATGCTCAGCTAAATTAGAAAAGTAGCTAGAATGGCTGAAGTTTTCTAATTTATTTACAAAAACTGAATACAGGACATGAATCATGCACTGTCCTGATGGTCCATACAGGCTGCAGAACACATTAGGCAAATATAGGATATGTTCTTATACACAAGATATCTGGCAACCCTGTCCCAGAGGCCCCCAGATCAGCAATGAATTGGACAGAAAACCAGAAAGGTTCTTGGTCTGAAAGACAAGCAGGTGACTTGGGATGCTTTCAGATTGGGGGCTGGGGGAGAAAGGGAAAGAATAAAGGAAAAAGTCCAGGGTAGGGCTTAGGTCTTTGCTGACGGAGGGGGCCTGACTGCAGTGTCTTCCAGAGGTCTGATTCCTTTCCTTTCTCACTGATCCATGTCTAGTAGCCTGCTCACCACTCCGTAGGTCTATTATTTTATTTTCATTTATACTTTGTAGAGATTGGAGTCTTGCTATGCTGCCCAGGCTGGTCTTGAACTCATGGCCTCACGCAGTTCTCCTGCCTGGGCCTGCCAAAGAACTGAGATTACAGATGTGAGCCACCATGCCTGGCCCCATTGGCCTATTGTTTTTGGGACAGCTGCCTGGGCACTGCTGCTATTCCAGGATGGAACTGTCTTAAGGAAACATAGAAGGGCAGTGGGAACCCAGTTCAGACTCTGCCTCCAACCCGGACAGGTGCACAAGGTAGGATCACCCTCTTTCTAAGTCTGAGTGTGCAGGGACCCTCTCCATTTAAGTTCACGGAGAGTCTGCCTGGGCTTCCAGGATGTCGCTGCAGGACAAAAGAGCCTGCTAGTCCCAGCTAAACCCAAGCTGGGCTGGCTTTTCCTGGCACTTGGGGCTTGAACCAGGAGCGGCAGGAGCTGCAGTTAGTAGCACATGGTGTGCAGGAGACTGACCGAGCTGTGTGGCCGAGCTGAGGGAGGTGAGTCAATGCAGGTGAAATGCCTTGCCTGGTGCCCACACAGCATGGGGTGGGAGGCGATCATTATTGCTTATCAAAGTGATGCTCCAACCACATTCCTTCCCTGCTCATTTATAGAGCAGCTTTGGTAAACCAGGCACTGTGCTAGGACCCAAGGGGGCCCTTGAGGCAAGTATCTGGTGCTGCTTGTCTTCTAGAAGCTGCTGACAGTCTGGGTGAGGATTTGTGCAGGCCACACACAACATATGGAGTAAGCAAGACAAGTTGGTGGTAAAGCATGTCGCTTGGCATTAAAGTGCATGAAGGCTTCAAAGGAGAGGGCTGTGGCATCAGGAAGGGCTTCCTGGAGGAGGCGAGGTTCAGGCTCTGGTCTTGGCCCATTCCCAACTCAGTGTGTCCTCTTCAGTGCCCTGAACTTGCAGGCATGCTGCACAGGGATGTGCTCTCAGTGAGTGGTCCCAGTGATGTGCCAGCGGCTGGATGGAGGGTCCTAGGTGGGAGTCCACGACCTGACCAAAGTTTTGAAGAACTGGGATGACATCAGATCTTTACCTGCTCTATGACCTTTTGAGGCCCCAAGGAGAAGAGACAGCTAAGACCTGGTGTTGGTCATTTTGTGGCCCTGGCTGGGTAGCAGTACACACTGACTCCAGGTGCACCTCAGTCTCTGTCCTACTGCACAGGGAATGAAAGACTCCTCTCCTTGGCTCAGGGATTCCATCTGGTTTTTATTTGCATGTGTAGCGGTGACGAATGTTACTACCAACACAGAAAAAGGCAAGAGAACCATACCCCCTCCTGCCTGGGTGTTTCATTGCATTGTGTCCATGCTGGCTGATGGATGGAATTTGACATTTCAGGCTCATTAGCTCAGGAGTCTCTTAGAGTGAGCAGCTCGCACGGGGAGGTCGAGAAAGGGCTTTAGCTTTGGTATTGGTGAGAAATTTGGCTTCCGGGGAGAGCTGTCCACCGGGGCTCACCCCGAGCCAGAGGCTTCCCCATCCCCTCTGCTCCGGCTTGGCCTAGTGGGCTCTGTGTCCCTTCTTCCAGGGAGAGGGCCAGCTGGGGGCCACCCTCCCCATTCCACCTCCCGGGTCAAGACATTCGATTGCCACAGTTAAAACAGCAAGTCTGACTCCAACAATTTGCAGGTGGAGAAACGGAGGCCCAGAGGGTGGGTCACTCAGCATGTCAGGGGAAGAGGGGTTGTAGATAAGAGTGTGGGTTCTGGAGCAGGAAGACAAGGCTTTGAAGCTTGCCTCTGCTTCTCGCTGACTGTGTGACCTTGGACAGCAAATGCCCTTGTCTGTGAGGACTGCAAAGAGATTAAGACAGTATATCCAGAAAACCTTGCTCTGTGCCTGGCACGGATTGAGGGTTTAACACAGGCTGGGTATTGCTATCCTTACTGTTGTTGTTATTGTCATTTAATCCAGATCTTGTGATCTGCCGCATGGCCCATTACTTCATGATGAGTCTTTTCTCTTCCTTTGCGAGCTGGGTTGTCCCACAAAAGCAGCATGGGAACTGATGTGGGCAGCTTTGCCCTTTGGCTTGGAAGGAAATGGCCAGGCCTCTGGAGGTGAGGCTGCCAGGAGGCAGAGCTTCAGTAGGAAGGGAGATGTTCCCGTGGGCAGCAGCATGTGTCACCATCTGTCATCATACAGTACCCAGAAGAGCTGGGCTCCGGAATATTCTTACTCAATGAATGGATGATGGAATGTTGGTAATTTCTCAGTGGACACTCTCCTCTAAGGCAGAAAGAGTATGGGTTTTGGTGCCAGCTGGCCTCAGTTTCTCCATCTGCAAAAGTGGTAGTATTGATTCCTTGGGACTCAAGGAGAGGATGTGTGCAAAGCATCTGGCAGCACCACAGTTGCTCATGAAACAGAAGTTGCTGCCAAGCCTCATCCAAGCTCTAATGGCACAAACAGGCTCCTGTTTGAGGTCTCCTCTCCTTCCATCCTATTCCCCACAACCCCTCAGGCAGGAGAAGTAATACTACTTGCATTGTGCAGGTGAGGAAACTGAGACCCCAAGAGGATAAGTGACTTTGCCTATCAACAAAGCCAAGACCTCAAGTCAGACCTCTTGACTCTTGGGCCGGTAATCCTGCTGCTATGGTACTTCCAGTTCAGCAGACTGACAAAAACATGGCTGAAACTAAACAACGAGTCAGCAGTTTCCCAGTCCTTCTCTTCACCTGCCCTTGGGGAATCAGTTGAGCTTTACTCTTCCAAGACATAAACAGTCCCCAGGGGGTTGAGGGCACGTTGGGTTTCTACCCCATGGACCTGGGTCAGGCTTCAAGCAGGGCTCCAAGAAAAAGGGAAGGGGTCCCCACCCATAGGATGGATAAATGTGGTCAGGGGCTGAGTCCCCAGGCTGGGGGTCCTTCTCAGCCAGCGTCTGGGGTAGATGCATGTATGCCTAAGTTTCCTCTGGAGCACCTGGCCTCTCACAAAGACCTGGACAAACAACCCTCCCCACCTGGCTTGGAGTCCTGTTGATTAGGATTTAATGAGCTGGCTAAAGAACTCAGCAGTCTGGGGTCAGTCTTCCAGGCCTGTGGAATGTACCTCCACGATGGCTGGGGCTCTGAGGTTTGTGTTTTGGGCCAACCTGATCCTGGTATATCTATTTGGAACCAGCAAGTCCCCCCAGAGCATTTTATCAGGTTAGTCTGAGTTAGGAGTTTAATTGACATAGAAGCCTTAAAAGAGAGAGAGAGAGAGAGAGAGAGTAAATGGAGTTGGCAAGGGGGTGTGTGCTGGGGAGAGAGAAGGAAATCCCATGCTGGGTTTTGGAATAGGGCTTGATTATGTTGGTGACAGCAGTCTGCATCTTCCAGAACAGGAATCCCTCTGTGGTTTACAAAACACTTCCCCTTACATGATTCCATTTAAATCACACAGCAAGCCTGAGAGGTAGAGATGGTTTGTTTGCCTTTTAATCTTGATTTTATAGATGGTGAAACTGAGGCTCAGAGTGGTGCTCAAGATCACACAGCAGAGGACAGGCAGGGCTGGGATTCTGGTGCAAGCCTGGCGTTCTCTTTCTGGCACCACAATACCCCTGCAAGTCCTTTGTGTGTTCCACTCCTGAGTTAAATTTCAGTGGTTGTGCTGTAGTGGGGACTGCTGGAACTCTGCCCCATGTATAAGGGGTCCCTCTTACTGTTTTGTGTGCCTACCCACCAGCTTCTCTGTGCTCTGGTTCCTAGGCTCTCACATACAGCTTTCATCGAGAGGCTACCTTGGAGCTGCTGGAGCCACCCTGTCCAGGCAGAGGACTGAAAATGCCCGGGAGCTGACATCCCCCTGGGCTGGTCTGCAGCCAAGGACAGACTGAAGCAGGTGTTTGAACACTCAGCTCCCATGCCTCGAGGCAGGACAAACTCTGAAGTATGATTTACCCCCCAGAGCTCCCCATGGGACTAATTCCCCGCTGGGGCCAGGACTTCACTTAAAACTGCAGCCTTCTTGGTTTCTCTCTGTTCTGCTCCACCCACACCCTCCCTCCAGTCCTTCCTGGGACATACATTTTCATCTCAAGATCTGCTTCTACTCTGACCTGAGACGAGTGCCAGCTAAGACAGGGCTCCAGGACCAAGACTGAAAGGAATTGGAGGGGAAGGTCCCTTGCCAAAGTCTAAGCTTGCAGGAACGCGGAGTCCCTATGTAAGTCTCGGCCAGCACTGAGGTGGGGAACAGGTCATCTGAGAATGTGCTAGAGTGTATTTGAGAATGAACTGTGATCTCAGAGGACTGAGATCTCATCATCTCTTCTGAATGACAGGGGTGAGGAGTTGCGTGGTGGTTCCTGGCTATGGACAGGGGCACAGACATGCCAGATACTGAGACAAGACATCCATTAGAGAATTCTCTTACATAACCTACAAAAGAATAAGGGAAGCAGGAGGGGGTGGAGGGAGAAGTTGGGCTGTGATACGATTGTAGCCAAGGCCTCAGCAGGTTCCATGGGTACTTCTAGAACTGACATGACCCTTCAGAGGTGTCCTGAACAGAGGCCAGGGGCTTGGTCTTTGTACTCCTGCATGGGCCAGTCCCTGGACACTGGCTGCCCCTGGGAGGACTGTAACCTTGGACTAGGCAACTTCCTCTGCTGAGGGAAGATTCTGGAGAAGGACTCAGCTGTGAAGGATCTAGGCAGTATAGTACCGGCTTCTATAGATACCTGACTGTCTCCTGAGGTGTTCCCACCTGGCAACTTCTTGTCACTGGCTCATTCAATCTTTGGGTGCAGAAGTTGTAGAAAGAAAGGAAACATACTTCCTTTCAATTCTATTTAAGTCAGCATTGATATCTTGAGGACTTTCTATATGCTGGGCCCTTTTAGGCTCAAGAGATGAAGGAGAGAAGGTTTTATCCTCATGAAACCTCAGTCCAGTTGGAGAGACAGAGCTCTTGCCTATGAGAAGTAAAATGATAATTCAAGAGAACTGCTGTCATAATGGCTAGTGTTTATCAAGCACTTACTATGTGTCAGGCACTATGCTGAGCACTTTACAAGCACTAGCTCGTTTATCCTCTCATGATAGTTCTTGGTGACTAGAGAGTAGTTTAGCCTCATTTCATAGATGGGTTCCCTGACTTACCTGTAAATAGCTAGTGAGTTGTCAAAACAGGATTCATAATTTGGGTATTCTGACTCCAAAACCCGAGCTCTTAAGGACCACTCTCTACTGTCTGTGAGGGAGTTGAGAGGATGCTGGGACCTTCTGCAGAGTAAGACAAAGAGTACCAAGGAACTCCTGCAAGTGGTGGCACTGGGTCTGATATCTGAGCACGTGTGTTAGGGGAGTGGGTTTGCACCAATGCTATAGTCTCTCATTGTATAATTGGTTTATGTTTTTTTTTAGTTGGAGTCTCACTCTGTTGCCCAGGCTGGAGTGCAGTGTCACGCTCACAGCCACCCCAGTGTCGAACTTCTGAGCTCAGGCGATCCTTCCGCCTCAGCCTTCCAAGTAGCCGGAACTACAGACATGCGCCACCACACCCAGTTAATGTTTGATTTATTGTAGAAACGAGGTCTCGCCAAGTTTTCTGGGCTGGTCTTAAACCCACAGGCTCAGGCAATCCACTCACCTCGGCCTCCCAAAGTGCTGGGATTACAGGCTGAGCCACTGAGCCCGGCCATATAATCGGTTTCAAGAAATGCTCTCTCCTGTGAGAAGTTGGCCTAGATTAATCAGCAGAAGCTTATGGTTTAATGGTACCCTGTCTTCTGAGTGGAGGAGGACCTTTCCTGTCTACTCTTTTCAACTTCTGTACTGGCCTCTGCGTGCCAAAAGTTACATTCTGTCTCTGTTGTACTGACTTGCAGTGTTTGCCAGTTTCTCTGGTGTAAATACTCCACCATGGTTTATTCAAGTGGCTAACATGATGTCATTGCAGGTGGAACTGGGAAGAGATGTGCACAGGTTCCAGGACCACTGCAAGTTACCACTCATGCCTTTAACATCTCTACTTCAGATTGAATTCTAAGGGTCAGGTTTTGACTTTTACAAAGTCTGGGAAGAGAAATGATTCCTTAGGTCCACTTGGCTCTGGATCAGTGGGTGATTTCACCCATCCTCACACTGAAAAATTGAGGACATGGATTTCATGGTGAAAGTCAACTGTTCCTATGGAGTGGACATCTTTTACCACTCGCCCTGGGACATTGCACTATCCTCCTTCCTTTGTGTCTGAATCGCAGTGGTCTTGGATCTGCCAGGGACCCACTTCTGCCCTGATGCCATGATAACCCCTCACATGGCAGAGCTCTTTGCAAGGCACTTTCCACAGTCATCTTCTTATATAATCCTCCCAAGAACCCATGAGGTCAGCTGCACAGATGTGATTCCATCACTTTACTGATAAATAATTCAAGGCTTGGGGGGGTTCAAAGAACCCTTTAAGGTCACACTGGTTGGTAAATGGAGGTGGAGCAGAGCCTAAAAGCTCTGGCCTCAAAGGCCCCGTCTAGCACATTTTCTTCTGTTTTGGGCAGATTAAGCATCATGAATATTCCAGGGTTCATCATAAATGAAGAGCTGGGTTAAAAGCCACATGCCTGGATGTATCGTTTAAATTTAGAAATATTAACCTTAAAAATTCTGCCAACTTGTGCCCATTTTTTTTCATTGTTGCCTCGTTGGTTTTCAGTAGTAGTTGGAAACCAGGAATTTTTTTGGGGGGGTGGCACTTTTCAAAGGTGATTCAGTCCCTTGCTGGCCTATTTGTTGTCTCCTCAGCCTCCCCAAACACTGCAATCCCAAACACTGCAATCACCCAGGTGACTAGGAGAGGCAGGCAGAAGTAATATTTCAGCCCAAGGTGTTTCAGATCAACAACTTCTTTAGTCAAGATGACAAAAGTATTTATTACAGGAAATCCCTGGCAAGGACGATCTAATGCTTCTCAAAGAGACAGCAATAAAGGCAAAGTTTTGCCTGGAGCATCGGACTTCTGAAGCTGAGCTGCAAATATCCGACTGAGGCGGTTTTAACATTCCTGCAGGAGGTGGAATCTGCTCTTCTGATTAGGAAGTTGTGAACAACATATACTCATCAGTGTCCGCCTTTGAGGGGAGGGAGATTTATACCTGTGAATTCTCTTGAGATTTGCTGTCTTCTCAACTCAGGGATGGAACGGCTGCTGTGTTTGGCTCGACTTTCAGGAAAGATAAACTTCCCATTGCCAGACACACTCACCCACCTGCATGTCCCCTACACACTCTTTGTGGTGTCTCATCCTTGTTTTCCCCCAGTGCAGACTTAAAATAGGAATAATCTGGATGAATGGTTCTAAAACTCGTCCAATAGGAAATTTAAAAAATACTGATTCCGAGGTTTTCCTTGCTCCTTTCCCCAATTCTGATTCACCGGGTCTGGGAGTGGGGGTGGGGCATCTAAGAAGTGATAGTCTTAACAGGACCACAGGTAATTCTTACAACTGGATAAGTTTGAGAGGCAGCAGGAGTGGATCAGTGCATCTCACACAGCAGGTATCTGAATCAGCAAGAAGGCTTGCTAATAGCAGGGTGGGACCTTCTTGGGGGGAGAGGTGGGGGGACTGAGAATTTGCGTTTCCAACACACTCCCAAGTGGTGTGGTTGCTGATGGAGTGGGAGAGCCATTGATGGAGGGGTTAAGAGCAGAAACCCTGGAGTCAGACTTAACCTGTCTCAGCCTCAGTTCCATCATCTGTGATATGGGTTTGGTCATAATGTCTACTTCTAAAAGCACTTAGGGCGACATCCGGCAGGTGGTAATTTAGTATTATGTATTTGTTAACTAGACTAAATAAACTGCCAGCCTAGGTTGTAGGTTTCTATTCATTCATCCACTCAATGATTGCTTGCTGAGCACTTACCCGGTGCTGGGACAGTAATAACTATGGGGACAACTTAGTGAAGGTAGATATAATCCCTTCTCATCCTTTGGTAAAGAATAGTGGATTTTCTGGTCATGGATGATGCATTCTACTAGAATGTCAGTTTTGGGGCCCCATGGATCGCCCCCAAACCTTAAAAACAGTAAGATGATTGGCATCAGGACCCTGACCTGCTCCCCTAGCGCCCTGGCCTTTTCTTCATAGCATCCATCCTGATCCTTAATCATATGTTCATTTGTGCAATAGTTTAACAGCCTGTAAGGGCAGGCACTGTCTTTGTGGCTAATTCCAGCATGTGGAGCAGCACCTGGCACATTGTAGCTGCTCAGTGAGTGTTTGATGGCTCACAAGGATCCAGGTCCTCACCTGCCCTCTCTCTGGTCTGCAATGGTTTCCTGATCAGCTTTCCTGCCTTCATTTGGCCTCTTCAGTCCATCTTTCCTACTAAAACCCAGGGCTTATTTGCTTTCTGCCCTGCTTAAAACTTCTTCCAGTGCATGCTCTTTTAATAATTTTTTTCCCCATGGACCATGTGTTGTCTAAACTCTATGACTTATGAATTAATTCATGTCTCCATTTGCAAATAATCAAAACTATGAAGGCATCAGTCAGCATTGTTGATTAGCAGGAGATGAGACGTGCTAAAATGTCAGCTCAAAGCAAAGAATCTCGATGTCTTACCTATGCAGATTTACCTAGGGTGAATGTGTGGTTAGTGCTAAGCTTCTAGGCTTGTTAAAAATAGCTCATTGGTACCAATGGAATAGATAGAGATTCTGGAAGCAAACCTAAATTTCTTAGCCAACTCATCTTCAACAAAGCCTCCACCAACAATCACTGAGGAGATGAGGATCTATTCAGTAAATGGTGCTAGGAAAACTGGCTGGCCACATGTAGAAGATTGAAACAGAACACCTATCACCATACATAAAAATCAATTCTAAATGGATCAAACGTAAAACCTCAAACTATAAGAACCTTAGTAGATGCAGGAGACACCCTTATGGAAATTGGAACTGGCAACCAATTCCTGATCTAAACCCCAAGTGTCCATGCCTTAAGAGATAAGATAAACAAATGGGACCTCATCAAATTGAGAAGCTTCTGAAAAGCCAAAGAAACCATCAAGAGAGCAGGGAGACAACCCACAGAATGGGAAAAAATATTTGCCAACTGAATATCTGACAAAGGCCTAACATCCAGGATCCACAAAGAACTCAAACATGCTGAAAGGAAACAAAACAAAACAAAACAAATAGCCCCATTAAAAAGTGGGCAAAAGACATGAATAGATACTTCTCAAAAGAAGGTATACAGTCAGTCAACAGATACATGAAAAAGAGCTCAGCCTCTAATCATCAGAGATATGCGAATCAAAACCACATTGAGATACCACCTAACCCCAGTAAGAATGGCCATCATTAATAAAACAGACAACAACAGATGCTGGTGAGGATGCGGAGAAAAAAGGAACACTTCTATACTGCTGGTAGAAATGCAAACTAGTGCAACCTCTTTGGAAAACAGTGTGGCAATTTCTAAAAGAACTAGACATTGACCTTGCATACGATCCAGAAATCCCCCTTTTGGGAATAGACTCAGAAGAATTCAAATCATTCTACAAAAAATATACCTGCACATACATGTTTATTGCAGCACTATTCACAATTGTAAAAACAAGGAACCAACCATGCTGCCCATCAAAACTGGACTGGATTAAAAAAAAGTGGTACATATATGCAGTGGAATATTATGCAGCCATAAGGAAGGGCAAACATATGGACTTTGCAGCAAACTTGGATGGATTTAGAGTCTATCATACTCAGTGATTTATCACAGAAACAAAGAATAGAGTACCACATGTTCTTGCTCATAAGCAGATCCTGAACATTTACCATAATACTGTAAGAAAGAGATTGGCAGTAGCAGGATACTGCCGAGGTGGAATGGGGACACACCATCAATAAGGGCACCTGATCTCAAACCTGGCAAAGTGGGGACCAAAGGGAGGCCCAAACTTTACCTGTACGATGACCACTTGTATACCTAATCCTATA
>CAUYQG010134674.1:0-18181 GCA_963574415.1 Tarsius wallacei | reverse complement strand
TGGTGGGTATCTATCTGAGGATGGGGAGACACCTCTTATCAACAAGGGTACCTGAACGAAATATTTTTGTATGCCTAACCCCTAACTGTACCCCACAATAACATAATAAAATAAAATAAAATAAAAAAAAAAAAAAAAAAGCACATTGAGATACCACCTAACCCCAGTAAGAATGGCCATCATTAATAAAACAAACAACAACGGATGCTGGCGAGGATGCAGAGAAAAAGGAATACTTCTACACTGCTGGTGGGAATGCAAACTAGTGCAAACTCATTGGAAGACAGTGTGGCGATTTCTGAAAGAACTAGAAATTGACCTTCCATATGACCCAGCAATCCCCCTATTGGGAATATATCCAGAGGAACTCAAATCATCCTACAAGAAAGATACTTGCACACATATGTTTGTTGCAGCTCTATTCACAAGAGCAAAAACATGGAACCAACCATTCTGCCCATTGAAACTGAACTGGATTAAAAAAAGTGATACATATACACAATGAAATATTATGTAGCCATAAAGAAGGACCAACATATGGACTTCACAGCTACTTGGATGGATTTAGAGTTGATCATACTCAGTGATCCATCACAGAAAACAAGAACAGAGTACCATATATTTTCACTCATAAGCAGACCTCGAACAATTATCATAATACTATAAGAAAGGGATTGGCAGTAGTGGGAAACTGCCAGGGGAGGGGGACGGGATTGGCAGTTGAGGGAAGCTGCTAGGGGAGGGAGGGGCACAACTCATCAACAAGGGTACCTGCATAATGAACATTTGTATGCCTAACCCTGAATTGTACCCCACATCTTTAAAATAAAATAAAATAAAATCTCAAAAAAACGCAGGGGGCATTGTTTCCTTTTCGTAATGTCTTTTTCCTTGCCCTGTGCTCAACTTTCCTGGCTTCACTGCCTCATTCCCACTAAAGCACTCATCCATCCTTCACCTGCCCTATCTCTGGTGGTTTCTCCTGGGGCTGGCCTTCCTGTAGTTTTTCCTGTTCAGTTTATCTGTGCAGGTTAGAGGCCATGTGGTGGAAAAGGCCAGCAAAAACTGAGAGGACCATTTGTGTACTTGTCCAAACTTTCCTCTGTGGTCATTCCCCTTTGAGGCCTTAGTTGAATGAGACATTATGGAATATGAAAAAAAAGGAAGAGATAGGTTCTGATCACAAGAATCTCACAATACAGTTGAAGAGCAGGAAGCTAACACACCCAATGGAGCCTGAACAACTGGATATAATTGTGGAAAGATGTACTCATTGGTGAGCAACTGTGTACTTGGTGAGAAAGCTGAAGGCCATGAGGGTTTCCTGGTGAGCTAGAGTAATCTGAAAGACCTTGTACAGAAGGTAGGGACTGATCTATTGTCCAGTGAGTCTCACTATAGAGCCCATATTAGATGGGCTGGCAATCAGCTCTTCCTGGGTATGTTGAGGTTTGGAGTTGAGGGGACACAAAACTTCAGAAGAGAACTGGGGGAAGCCATAACCTAGCACTTGTAACTACCATTCTCCTGTGGTTCTCTCCCCTCTTGGCCTTCTGTACCTCTACCTACCCCTCCAAGGTGTCATCTCCTTGAGTGTTGAATTTTCAAGCAGCAGCTGGAAGCCAGGCATTGGCTGCTGGAACAATATTGGCTGAATTTCAAGTTGCTTTCAGACCTTCACAGGGGGAAATCTGCTTTGCTCTTGCACGTTCTAATCAAGACCATGTGCTCTGGGCCTATGGAAACATAATTGGTGGAATACTTTCTCCAATAGTTCATCTTAGGGATTCAACAGCATACACAAACTCGAGTTGCTGTGGAAGGGACGCTGGCTGCCTGGACTCAAAGGCAATGCTCCTGGGTTCCCAAAGGAATTGCTCATTTTCAAAAGAGAGAAGCTGTTGGACCTCTGGAAATGGCATAGGATTCTGACATTTATTTTGTTCCCTCCTCCCCTGAGAAACACAAGAGCTTCTTGTATCACTAGCAAGAGAAAACTAGAAAAACGAGCATGGGATCTGTGTCCCACTTCAAAAAGCCTTTGTAGCTGGGCATTTCTGAAAACAACTGCTGGCCCAGAGAAAAGAAACCAGTGTGGTGGGAAGCCAGGGACCTGTGCTCTAGCCCCATCAGAGCCATTATTTCCTTGTGTGATCTGGGAGCAGGCTATTCTTCCCCTTGCTTCCCTCTCACACCCATCCTAGGCCCCCATTTTAAAATGAGGGAATGGCCTCTTCTCTAAGGGCTTTGGCAGCTTTGAAATTATGTGGTTCAAAGTCCAGATCTTAAAACAGAAGCCAACATTTGAAGAAAAGCAGCCAGTGATAGAGCTCTCTCTAGAGATAACGATATGTACAAGAGTGGTGGACATTACCTCTCTTGGGTGATTTGGGAGACCTTCGCATCACCTAAAAGTATCCCTTCACTGATGCATCAAGATCCTCTGCTAGTCTGATCTCTTTTCATCTGGGTTAATCACAGCCCCTAAGACCTCTTCTAAAATGTAGATGGTCTGTGTAAACTCTTAACGTGAATGCACTAATGAGACACTCTTCTCCTTAACTGGAGGGTAGGAAAATAGAGAGACGTGGTGATGGCAGTGGAAGGGGAGGATAGACATGGAGAAGTGGTTGCCAAGGGCATATATTTTCTTGCCTTCACAATTTTGCTCAGGGATGGCCCTAACTCTCCTACAGTATTGTTTTGTTTTTTCAAGTGGGTAGAGAAGTAGAGTTAGATTACTTATAATTTTTTTCCCTTGGAAATTTTATTTTAGATTCAACGGGTACATGTGCAGGTTTGTTACATAGGCATATTGCATATAGCGATGTTTGGGCTTCTATTAAATCCATCACTCAGATGGTGGGCATGGTATCCTTAGGGGTGGTCTTTCAACCCTTACCTTCTTCCTCTCTCTCCTCCCTTTAGGAGTCCCCAGTGTCTGTTGTTCCTATCCTTATGTCCATGCATAGCCAGTGTTTAGCTCCCACTTATAAGTGAGAACATGCAGTATTCAGTTTTCTGTTTCCGTAACAATTCACTTAGAATGGTGACCTCCAGCAGCATACATGTTGCTGCAAAGAACATGATTTCATTTTTTATGACTGTGTCTTACTTATACTCTATTTGGAAAGTTGGTTTTCAGCGATGTTGGCCTAACCGCAGTTGGATTTGTCTGGAAAGAAGTATCAAGTCAGAGGGCATTCCTGCTGATATCAAACAGTACTATACTTATGCTGTATAGGATATAGAAAAATTTTTATAGATGAAAAACACATAGTCCTTTGCTCATCCATGTCCATTATTTAGATCCTTTTGTCATCATGAAGGTTCTCTTTTAGCTAAAATTTTCAATGCTATGATTTGCAGAAGACATAATATCTAATCCTAGCTTACGTCTTACCTAGTCTTGTGATCTTGGTCAGTAGTCATTTAATTGCTGTTTGCATTAGCTTGTAAACCACACAAGGAAAGTAGTCTTAATGGCTTACAGTCACACTTGGGAGGGAGAGCAAGAGAGAGGAAGAGAGGGCTAAGTAGAGTGAAGTAGGATGGGGAAAGGAATCGAGAAGAGAGGAAGTGATTGTCTTTTAATTAAAAACTCTGTTACTGTGCTTGATCACCCACCTTATTCTATAGAATTGGCTTTGAATGACTTTTGGCTGTTTGCTAAAATCAAAGCCACCCTCAAAGGACAAAGATTTATCACCACTGTGGTTATTCAAAAGGATGTGCCGCAGGCTCTGAACTCAATTACTGAAGAAGAGTTCCAAAAAACGTTTTGAGGAATGGCAAC
Source organism: Tarsius wallacei (assembly GCA_963574415.1). NCBI lineage: Eukaryota > Metazoa > Chordata > Mammalia > Primates > Tarsiidae > Tarsius > Tarsius wallacei. The sequence goes on along the minus strand of CAUYQG010134674.1, from coordinate 14,385 downwards.
ATTATTCCAATAAATGCACAGGGATTCAGCCTCCCAAGGTGCTAGTCTGAAGGGGACACCACTCCTTTGCATGTGCACGTCCTAATATGATTGTGAAAAAGCAGCAGTCAAATTACATTATAGTCACACTTCAAATTATTGCCTGTTTCCTCTCCTTTCATTCTCACTGAGGATTGGCAACAGCTGGTTGCCAAATTTTGTAGGGAGCAGCTGAAAGCCATGTGGGATTTTTACCCTAGCTTGTTCTGTACGTATGGCCGTTAGTTTCTCTTCACTGCACATGCAATAAAACAGTGTCATAGGAAATAGGCTCTTGTATAGTGCTTTGTGTTTTTCAAGGCAGTTTCACAGATGGTAAGATTTCAAGGCAGATTATCTAGATAGTAATCTCTTGGAGGGAAGGAACCTCATCTTATTTATTTTTTAATACCCAGACTCTAGAATAATGCCTCACCCGTAACACTCCATAATCATGGAATGGGATGGCTATGCTCTCATTTTGACCTTGAAATATCCTCATATAGAAAGCAGGCTAGGTATTTTTCAAGGTATTATTCCTATTTTACAAGGAAGACAAAGAGTATACAGTTTATGAATGGAAGCAGTCCAATGTAATGCTTAGGACCGTGGGCTTTGGAGATAGTTCTGGATTCGAATTCAAACTTTGTCACTGATAACTATTTACCTTGAATCAATTACTGAACTTTAGTTTTCTCAACTGAGAAACAGTATCCTCCTCAAGTGAGAATAATAATAGTCTCTACCTCCCAGGACTGTTGAGAGGATGAAATGTAATCATGTATGTAAAGCACTGAGAATTGGGCTAATGCAGTAAGTCAGCAGTCAATGGTGGCTACTCTTACTTAGTGAATTTTTAGTTGATACAACTAGCTGATGGCAAAGAACAAGCTGGATTCCAGGGCTGTCTAACTTAGTGTCAAGCTCTTTGCATAAGACAGGGTAAATATGGGTGTGAGATAAAGTGATGTACACCCTACAGGCTTGTATAGTAAATGAAGAATGGAAGTTTCTGGATGTCCTTTGTGCTTCTTACACAAGGGATCTCCTGAAATGAACATTCAAAACCCTATGGTCCAATCCAGATATCTTACAGAAATATTGTCTCAGGCATGACGGAGGTCCTTTTGTGACTCACTCATCCTATTCCATCCTATCCTCCCTCTTTCAGCCCTTAATCTCCTTGGGAATGAAGTCTGTATATCTATATAAATCTCTCTCTCTCTATATATATATATCTGAGACAAAAGCCAAAAAGACAGAGTGGCTACTGATTACAAGGTGAAATCTGAGGCAGCAACTCCTTGCATTTCAACTTCAAATTCCATGGAATGGAGCTAAACAGAGGCCCATGTTGGCTTGCTTCCTGATTTTAGGAACATAAATCCAATCAACTGAAATGTCTCCTGTTTATACTGGCTATCCAAGGCCCCTCAAGACTTTGCACAGGAAATCATTAAAATTCCTTATATTCTCCCCAGGCAAAGCATACCCAGTCGAGCATCTCCCTTCAACTTTCCATCCAGAGGAGATCTAGGTATCTAGAAGCCTTCAATCCAGGGAAAAAAACACCTTCTCCCTGTTTGGAGACTTACAGATTGCTTCAGCTGGGAGTCTTGAGTGACAGTTTAAGTGAAATATCCAAGGATTCTTGGCAGACCCAGAACTTATCTCTGCCATTGTACCTGAGAAATCCCATATTCTCCTCTCACAGGACCTACTTAACCTGATTGCTCTTCTTTTTCCTCCTGTAATCACACCTGAAAAAACAGGGCCCCTACTTAGGGTGAGAAATATAGCCCCAGAGAGTCACAAACCCTTCAATCTTCAGTGATTAGAAGACCAAAGGACCAGATCTCTATTTCCATTTGGTCCTTTGAAACTAAACGCCTGAAACATCCTGTTTTTTTGCCACATCTGCTTCTTTACCACACAGCTGGAGCTGCTTCAGTAGGGCAAAAGGATGAGTTCAAAAATACCCATCTTAAACTTTACACGTGGCTTGTCAACAACCTACAAGGAGGGATTAAGCCAAAGCTTAGCATTCTTCTCATTCCTTCTTTTCTAATTAACAACATATGACCTCCACTTTCTTCTCTGAGTCTCCTCTTAGGAGCTCCTCCCTTTCCACAGTGCTAAAAGCTCAAAGATACTTAAAATTCAGGCCAGCATGAGCCCATGGCTTACCCAAGTCTTTTCTTCTTCCCTCAGTGGAGTCCCAAATCACTTCTTTCTATGTGCCAAGCTGCTTCCTGCTCAACAAACATCTGGTTTCATCCTAAAGAGACAATTGTAATGGCACTTGTGGCTCTACATTTTCTTGGGCCTGACTGATGCTCCCTGGCCTAAGCTGTCACAGTGAATATAGAAAGCAAGCAAGCAAGCAAGGAAGCAAGCTCTGAGCCAGCCCTTCCCAAAGTTGGGAGTTTTAACCTCATCAGCCCAAACTTATATTTTTTGGCTCTCTCTCAGGGGTCCAATGCTCCCATTTACTCCCTCTTTGTTCTAGTTGTATATCTTTTTAAAGAGCATTTCTCCCAACATACTAAAAAGGAGAGAGTCATGCTAAACCCCAAATAATGAATCCTGATGGCATAATTTAATGAGAAGCTATTTGGGGACTTAAGGATATTCCTCATGACACACAAAATACATGGCCAGGGTAACCAACTCCAAATTTTTTATGTGAGACCCACATTTCTTCAGGCTCCCATCTTTTACTCACAGAGTCCCCTAAACTCCATCTTGGTAAATAGTTTCTGTGCTTGGCTACAGACCTCCCACAGAGCCAATGCCTGGTGAGGGGCTTAGGAATAGCTATTCTTAGGTCATAATAAGATCTGTTCTTATTGGATACACAAATAAAAACACGAGCAGAAATATGGCTTGAAGGGTCCCTGACTTTAAGACCACCCTTGGAGCTCACAGGAAACCCCCTGCCTCTATATACACACATACATGACAAAGAACCTCTCCTATCACACGGGGGACCCACATGGGAAATATCCTTCCCCTGCCTGAATGGGGCAACCGCCTCTATTAAGTGTGTTAGAGTAACTAGGTTTTGTACCTTGTGGCATATATCATAGTCTCCTAGGTTAAAAGGGGACACTTACAATTGTGTCACAGCTGCACGGTGCTAGTGGTTAAAGAGACATGTACAACCACTTTTAACCCCTATGAGTAGATCAGTAGAGAAAAAAAATACAGCACAGAATCACAAAGAGAAGTAAAGGGAAAAGTGTTCCAGTATATTTTACAGGGCCTAAACAGCCATGCCAAAAGACCACGTACTAAGGCCCATTTTGATTCCATGTCCAAATGGTGTCTGCACTAAAGCCATTATTTGCAATGTCTCATAATTTTTGATTGGCAGCCAGCTTAAAATTTTTGTTCATAGAAAACCACCTCATTTTTTTTTGTCCTGTTGGGTATAGTGTACTCTATTGATGGTATCCTTCTTCCAGGGGGACTGTTATGGGAATCATGTTGAAAATAGAGATCCTCAATATGTTGAGGGGTATATTTGATAAAGGACTACCCAGAGCTGAAGGCCTCTTCCTACTGTGCTGTTTCTGGGAGCACTGGTCTGGACAGTGCTTTTATTTCCTAGAAGTCATTCACCGCAAAGTTCATAATTTGGTTTCTATACCCAGACTCATTGTCCTAATAATAAATGAACTTGGCAACATGACCATTGAGAGTAATGCTAGCCCAAGCAACAAAAATGGAGGAATATGTGTCACTGTTAAAGTTACAGGAGACAAACTGGTCCTTAGTGCAGGCCAGAAGGTCATTTAAGGGAATCCTCCAATGCCTGACTCAGCACTTTCTTGATAATATATTTGTCTACTTTCTACAGGATGCAGATTGGATTTATGACAGACATGTTGGAAGTAGAGAGAAGAATATGCCAATGAGCTTCCCATTCAGAATGACCCTGCCCACAGCTTTGGCAGTGCTGATGTTTGCAAGGATGATGATCTGGACAGCACCATGACCAACATGCCATAGTTTTCCAGAGGTGCCATCCACATTTTTTGGAGTGGAAGTGATAGTATGAACCTGGATCATGGGAGTCTCTCCATGATCCAAAGTAGTTATGGATAGATAACTTTGATTATAGGGCCAAGCAGTTTATGGTGCAGGAGGCAATGTTGATAATCTTGAGGCAATAGTCATGGTTTACTTCCATCGCAAATATGGGGACATCTGCACAAACATGGGGATATCTGGCTGAACATATTTTAAAATTATCTCATAATTGTCAAATACAGTGTAAATAGAAACTTTCTCTTCTTTTAAGAATTCATAGCCATTTAACATTCTACTTCATATGTTTAATATACTATAATATGCTATCATACCTCCATTAATTTAAAAATATTTGAATAAAATTGATACTTTAATAAGATTAGCCATATGTGCCTTAGGAATTTAAGTATCCTCTTGCACACCATCTCCTACTGCGGTTTGAGAAGCTTAGGCCCTAGAGAAACAAGTCTGAACTCATTATCAGAGTATAAAAGGTCATCCTTGATCAAACCCTAGTGGTTCTCAACCAAGGAGGGTTCTTTTAGGAGTATTTTAAAAAGTGTGAGTATGTATGGTGACTGAGGCAACTTCTGGCATTTAGTTGGGGGGAGACAGGGATGCCAAAAATTCCACAAAAAGAGAAATAATCTCACATAATAAAAAAAATTGTCCTACTGATACCTCCTGTCGACCTCTCCAACTTCATTTCTCACAATGTGCTCTCTTAACAACCCATATTCAGCCATATCAAACAACACAACATTTTTCTTAAAGGTGAGGAGATTTCCTATATCCAAATCTTGACAGAGGTTATTCCCTTTACCTAGAATATAGTGTCCCACCTTCCACACCACCTCTATTAACCCTTTTTAAAGCCCAATCCACCATTTCCCCCCAGGTAGAATGGCCTGTTTGTGGGTGCAATGATGTGCACATAGTAGACACTCAGTACGTGTTACATAAGTAGCATCTACTAATTAATTCATGTATAAGCTTATTCCAGTGTGACAATTAGCTAGGCTCTTCCTTCATTTGGGATCACTAGGCTAAGAGAGAAAGTAAAGAGTTGGAACCCAAAGTTGTAAGAAAAGAGACCTGGGTGGGAGTGAGTGTTCTTGCATTTAAAAGCACTGAACCATAAGGCATGAGAGGCAATGGGTACACAACAGAAAGAAGGAAGTAGAAAGAAAAGGTAAGGAAAAGCAAAGGGAAAAATATGCTATCATCACAACTTGTAAATAGCCAGCAACTTTGAGTAGATTCTCCCGAACCGCTGTCTGTTACAACCATGATAGTGGGCCTGAGCTAAAGGGACTTCCATATTACCTTCTATTTTATTATTAACCAGTTTTTAAAATGAAATCCAGGTCACAATTTTAAAAATTAAATAAAAATAAAACTGTAAAGAAGAGTATAAGGTGGAAGAACTCTCTAATCCATACAGCAAACCTCAGGCCCTCTTTCCCAGAGGTGATTGCTATTAATATTTCCTTCTGTCTATGCATATATTTTTATTTTTTAATAAAAATTTAAAAAACAAACTATGTACTGTGATGGTTAATTTTATGTGCCAAATTGATTGGGCCTTTGGGTGCCCAAAATATTTGGTCAACCATTCTGGGTGTATCTGTAAGGGAATTTTCAGATGAAATGAACATTTGAATTGTAGACTGAATAAAGCAGATTGCATTCCCTAATGTGGTGGTCTTCATCCAATCAACTGAAGGCCTAAAAGGAACAAAATGACTATTTGCTATTGTTTGAATGTTTGTGTCCCCTCCAAAAATCATTTTGAAACTGAATTCCCAATGTGACTATTTTAAGAGATGGGACGTTCAGTAGGCGATTAGTCCGTGAGGACTCTGTCCTCATGAATGAATTAGCACCTTATAAAATAGTGAAGGGACAAGTTTGCTTCTTCTTTTTTCCTGCCATGTGAGGACATAGCATTCATCCCTCAAGAGGATACAGCAACAGGGTGCCATCTTGGAAGCAGAAAACAAACATCACCAGACACCAAACTTGCCAGCACCCTGATCTTGGATTTCCCAACCTTCAAAACTGTGAGAAATAAATTTCTGTTATTATAAATTACCCAGTTTCAAGTATTCTTATTACAGCAGTACAAATGGATTAAGACACTTTCTCATTAGAAAGGGGTAACTCTTTCTGCCTAACTGTGGGACATTGGTCTTTCCTTGCCTTTGAATTTGAGTTGAAATATCAGTTCTTCTTGGTTTTTATTTTATTTTATTTTACTTATTTATTTTTGTTGTTTGCTTTGCACTTTTTTCTTTAGAGTTATTTTATGCCCTTTCTCTTTTGTTCAGTTAGATTATCCGTTATTCCTTTTGAATTCAGCATAATTAAATATCTATTTGCTATTTTAAGATGATATTTATTTACTATTTTAAAGTTGTACAATTCAGGGTCAGGTATACAAATGGCCTTTATATTTGGGCTTCACTTTGGTCCCCACTTCACCTGGTTTGAGATCAGTTACCCTTATTGATAAGGTGTGCCTACCCTCCCTCCCATGGCAGTTTTCCACCACTGTCAATCCCTTTCTTACAGTATTATGATAATTGTTCAGGGTTCGCTTATGAATGAGAACATGTGGTACTCAGTTCTTTGTTTCTATGATGCAAATTAAAACTACACTGAGATACCACCTAACTCCAGTTAGGATGGACATCGCCAATAACTCAAAAACAATAGATGCTGGAGAGGATGCAGGGAAAAGGGAACACTTTTACACCGTTGATGGGTGTGTAAACTAGTACAGCCTCTGTGGAAAACAGTTTGATAATTCCTAAAAGATCTAAAAATCAACTTTTCATACAACTCTGCAATCCCTCTTCTGGGAATATACTAGGAGAAACTAAAATCACTCTATGAAAAAGATACTTGCACATGCATGTTTATTGCACATTATTCACAATAGCAAAAACATGAAACCAACCATGCTGCTCATTGAAAGAGCACTGGATTAAAAAAATATGGTACATATACATGATGGAATATTACACAGTCATAAAGAAGGACAAAATTATGAACTTTGCAGCAACTTAGATGTACTTAGAGGCTATAATGCTGAATGATATTTTATGCCCTTTCAAACTAGATAGCTCTTCTTCTTTTCTAATACAGGAAGTCATTCTTCTGAAAAATTCCCATTCATAACATATTCTGCCAAAGCAGTCAATAAATTGTGGCAGTGAAACAATAAGAAATGAATATAAATTTTAATAGGTTGTCAAAAGTAATAGTAAAAGCATAATTTGAGTAATAGATTATGATTTTTCAAGATGATAACAATCTTATCCCTTTCTTTCATTTATTTCATAAAGATAAATCACATAACTGATTAATAACAAGTTTCACCATATGTAAAAATTATAAGCACCATTAACACAATTGGCACTTACTGTATCTTACTCATTTTTAAGGTTTATTTAAATATAATTGACAAACAATATTATATATATTAAAGGTTTACAGCATGATGATTTTATATCAAGTAGATTGTGAAATGATTACCATGATCAACTTACTTAACACATTCATCACCTCACAGTTACCTATTTTTGTGATGTGTGCACTTAAGATCTAATCTCTTAGCAAATGTCAAGTATGAAATATAGTATTACTTGCTACAGTCTCTAGCTGAACATTAGATCTCCAGAACTTATTCATTTTATTACTGAAACTTTGTAACCTTTACCAACATTTCCCATTTTCTCCTACTCCCCAGTCCCTGGCAACCACTCTTCTATTCTGTCTCAATGATTTTGACCTTTTTAGATTTCACATGAAAGTAAGATCATTCAGTGTTTGTCTTTCTCTGAGTTGCATATTTCACTTAGCATAATGTTATCCAGGCCCATCCATATTGTCACAAATGGAGGGTGTTCCTTCTTTTTAATGACTGATTAATAGACCACTGCATACAAACACCACATTTTCTTTATCCATTCATCCATCAATGAATATTTACAAGTCTTGGCTATTGTGAATAATGCTGCAATGAACTTGGAAGTGCAGATATCTTTTTGAGCTATTAATTGTGTTTCCTTTGTATATATACCCAGTAGAGGGATTGCTGGATCATATGGTAGTTCTACTTTTAATTTTTTGAGAAACCTCCATACTGTTTTCCACAATGGCTGTACCAATTTAAATTCCCACCAAAAAGATTCCCTTTTCTCCATATCTTCATCAACACTCATTATCTTTTGACAGTTTGATGACAGCCATCCTAACAGGTATGAGGTGATATTTCACTGTGGTTTTGATTTGCATTTTCCTTATGATTTAGTGATGAGTACATTTTCATGTGCCTGTTGGTTATTTGCCTGTCTTTTTTTTTTGGAAAAATATCTTTTCATGTGTATTGCCCATTTAAAAATCAGATTACTTGCATTTTTGCTACTGAGTTTTGTTCCTGATACATTTGGATATTAACTCCTTATCAGATATAGATTATAATCCAAGTTTTCATTCATTGTTTCTTTAAATAGAATTTCTGCCTCCCTAAACTCCTTCTACTTCCAGGACTTCCATAATGTACATGTTGTTTTGCTTGTGGTATCCCGTAAATCCCATAGGCTTCTTTACTCTTTCTCATTCTTTTCCCTTTTTGCTCCTCTGACAGGATAGTTTTAAATAAACTATCTTTGAGTTCACAGATTCTTTCTTCTACTTGATTAACGTTGCTGTTTAAGTTCTCTGTTGAATTTTTAGACAGTAATTATATTCTTCAGCTCTAAGATTTCTGTTTTTTTTTATGGTTTCTATTTCTTTGTTGAACTTATAATTTTGTTAATATATTGTCTTCTTAATTTTGTTTGGTCATTTATCTGTATTTTCTTGTAGTTCACTAAACTCCTCTGAGAGGATTATTCTAAATTCTTTGTTAGTGATTTCATAGATCTCTGTTTCTTTAGAGTCAAATATTGGAGTATTAGTTTCTTCTGGTGGTTCCTCATGCTCCTTGTATCCTTGTGTTGATGTATGCATATTTGAGGAAATGGTCACCTTTTTCTGTCTTTACAGGTTTGCTTTGGCTAAAAAATTCTCATCAGTAAGCCCATTCTGGGGTTTTGGACATATCAGCTGGTAGCTTCTGCAGGCAGGTGGGGCTTGGGGCTTTTGGTCAGGCAGGGGCACTGGTTATGCTGAAGTTGGGTGGATTTACTGGCTAAGCTCTGTGGTCAGGTGGGTTTGCTGGCTGATTGGGCTCTCTGGTGGGTTAGGCTCACAGCAGAAATGAGGAAATGAGATGCCACTGCCAAGGTCTATGCCCTGATTATTGAGAACACTGTCTCTTTCTTTTTTTAAAGCTGACTACAGGTGGCATAGCCTTGACAATTCCCTTAGGTCTCCTAGGGAGTTCCCAGGATCACTGGGGCAGCTGGATGTCTGCCTCAGGCTCTCTTTTTCCCACAGCAGAAATTGTAGGCCCAGGTAATCCATCTTGGTGTGAACTGTGTTGGCTTAGAGGAGGGGAGATGCAGACAAAGTGATACCTCTCTTCCTACCCTTCTTTTTTTTCATTAAAAAATTCCTCTATCTTACATTTTTTAAGCTATGTATTTTAGAATCCTATGCTGATTTTTATCTGGTCAGCCTGGGCTCTGAGAGTTCAGCTCAATTGGTCTGCAAGCTGAGCCCCAAAGAGTGTCAGCTCCATGGGCTGGCAAGCCAAGCCTTGAGAGTGCTGCTGATTCTGTGGGCTGGCAAACCAGCCCCCAGAAGTGTCTCAGCTTCGGAGTCTCGCCTTCTGCCAGCATCTCTCCTGGTTCAGCCGGCTCTGTTGACTGGCTGTTTTCGGGGTGCATGGCTCTTCTGCTCCAATGATCTTCTGCAGCACTTCAGGTTGGGGTTCTTCTCTTGCACCCAGAAGGAATTAGGGACACAGACAGTCGGAAGTTGAGAAAACAGAATTTATTGAGAGGACAGAAAAGCTACCAGAGTGGGAGGAGACCTGAGGGGATTGCCCCACTCCTCTTACACTTCTAATGAATCTTTTTTTGATTTTTGTTCTCTGGAAGGTGCATCAGCCTCACTGCTAGGTTGTAGGATTTTCACAAATACATTCTTGTGTGTGGATAGTTGCTAATCAGTATTTCTGTGAGGGGGATAGAGATGGAGACCTCCTAATTTTTTCTTGCTGATATCACCTTATTTCTCTTCTTGAGTCTCAAGTCTGCTGACTTTCAGACTTATACCATCAGCTCTCCTGTTCTTAGGCTTTTGAATTTGAATGGGAACACCACCATCAAATCTTCTGGGTCTACAGTTTGCTGACTATAGATAATAAGAATATATCTTGGTGATATTTCAAAGTAGTACATACAGATTCACATTATTATTTGTAACAACATTATGGCATTCTGTATTACAGATATACCATTGTTTATTCAACTAGTGGATGTAAACTAAGATGTTTCTGGGGTTTCTTTTTGGTAATAAACTAATAATGTCACAGTAAGTATAGTTGTACCTATACCTTTGCCAAATGATACACGTATATCTGTAGTCAAAGTGCCAGAAGAGAAATTATTCAATCAGATGGCATGCACACTTGCAATTTTTAGTTATATTTCCAAATTACACTCTGAAACGTAATATATACTCCCATCTATGGCGTATAACGTGCTTATCACCCTACATTTTTGCCATCGCAGCTTTTATCAATCTTTTAAAATTTTGACAAATGATAGCTTAAAAATAATATCACATTGTCACTCAACTTGCTCTCTATAAAAACGGCACCAATTTACTCACACTCTTCCTAAATGATTCTATATCTCTGAACCCATGTCAGAAGTTTCTTGGGAAAATTCTAATTTGAGCTTATTCAAGATGAAGATCATGCCTGTTGGCAGGCACCACAAAACTATGGCATTCTTTTGGTCCACTAGTTAAGCCCTAGTGGGCCCTTTATCAAATTGTTTTTCATGATAACCTTCAAAAAATAATTCTTGCTGGTAAGGGAAACATTGTATCACTCTAAGAAAAAAGTTAACATGGTTTCAAAAGCGAAAGTCAAAAAAAGAAATCACATTACTAAATTAGATGGCTCATCCATGAAATGGTTGCCTTTGAGAACATAGCAGCCCAACCTGAAAGATTAAAAGCATTCTTTCAAATAGCAACTTGCCACATGTTCCAATAGTGGTACTCATCTCATTTACTGTAGTCTTGCTGGGAAGCGTGGGTAAGGATACTTTGAGCAACTAAAATGTTCAAATTAATATGGTCCTAAATTCTAATGAAATAGAGCCAGACAGAAATTAGCCAACATCCTATACATTTAGTAAGTTGTAAAAGAGGATGACCATGCCAACTGAATCATTCCTCTGATACTGAGAAATGACATGGCTGCAATAGCATGGTTGTATTTTAAAGGTCACCATGAGCAAGCTTCTGATAAATCAGACCTGACAGCTCCACAATGAATCAATGATAACTAAACAGGCTTAACTTTCAAACAAATAAACAGGCGGGTGAAAGAGGTAACACCGGAGGAGACAGTGGTAACTTGAGAAGAGCTACATACTCTGCTGGCCTTTAGGGCTGACAAAGATGGCAGTGCTTAAGGTAAGGGGGAAAAGTTTTTATTTTTCCAGTTCCCAAACTAGAAACGTTAACATCTGCTTTATACCCATAACCTGTCAGTCATCTAATATGTTCTTTCAAAACATCTTTTGTATCTGTCCCTTCAATTTCATAGCCTTTTCCACCAGCATAGTCTAAGTCACATTTTTTTCTCTATTCATGATTAATAGTTCTATTTGAGATCCCCAAGTAATCTTAGACATTCTGCTCTGAAGAGTTAGGTATACGTGGTATTCTGTTTTAAAGAGAAAATATTGGAATGCTCTTTCCATTTCCCTCACAGACACATGGCTCTGAGTTCCCCAAAAGAGAAAGTCACATGTCTCTGCAGTGACCCATACATCCAAGAGATGACTTGGCTTCCTGTGGCACAGATTGAGGCAGCGAGATTACCACACAGTGACAAAGTGTCTGACCAGGAAGCTGCCCTTGTTGATAGGTTAATTTTCCTTATCCTCAGGACTCCCACTATCAGAAAGCACATCACAACTGTGAATTCACCAACAAAGGACTTGAAAACATGGTTTCTGCAGCATTATGTCTTCTGTCCAGGCTTATCAAAATTAGTGCCAGCATTTAGTTGATCAATAAGCAAGTATTTATAGAGTACCTAAGGACAAAGTCGTATGCTAGGTACAATATAGAGTCAAAAACACTGTACTGTGTGTAAGACATAGTTCCCGTTCTGAAACATCTAATAGTCTATTGAGGAGGCAAACATTATGTGGGGCTGGTTTAGCATATTTCATAGAATTGTGAGGAGTTGGATAGGTGGAAATGCAATTAGGTCTGTTGAAAATTTTATTGCTTTTGGTCTGAAGCCTTCATAAGACTTACAGAACAAAGTAGATATAATGTGCTCTTAAAAATAAACTAGCAAGGTCAAAACAGAAGTTGGAAGACTTTTTTGAATTTACGTTTAGGAAACATTTTTCAGTTGTTTCCATAAAAGGAATTGTCAGACTAATAATATAGTTGGAGTAATAATAGTGTCTAAAATAGTTTTAACTTTGATTATTTAATGACTGGCCGAAATAAAGTCTGGTGGTTATGAAACTGTCTAAATCAAAACTAGGCCATTTTCATCTTCTAGCACTGCTCTGCAGTCAACACTAGTTAAAATGATTACCCAACTTCCACCAAAATTTGTAGTATGCTCTCCCGTAACTATAAGCCATCTGCTTAAAGGAGTAATGGAAAGTTTTTAGCTCGGAAGCAGGTGCACTGGACTAAGGAACAGAATGAAATCTGCCTTCTCTCATGGAGAGAGGTATAATTTGGGTGTAATTTGGGAGTGGGATGTTAACAAGATTTGCTGATGCCCATGCAAGGCAGGATTGACTAGAAAAACAAATCTGTACTCTCTCCTCAGATATTTACCTGATCTTCTCCCTCACTCCACTAAGATCTCAGCTTAGATGTCACCTCCTTGGGCCATCTTTGGCTCTTTCTATACAAAACCACACTCTCCATCACTCTTTACTCTCTCATCTTGCTTTATAATTATTTGCATATGTGCTCATTGTCTCTTTTCCCAATTAGAATGGACCCTCCTTGAGGGCAGGGACTTTTCTGCTTTGTTTACAGATGTATCTCCAACTCCTAGAACAAGACTTGACACAAAGTAGGGTCCAATAAGTATTTGTTGAGAGATGGATATCATAACATTGAAAAAAGCTATGTAAATCCCAAATAGGTGATTGGATACCATATTTTGAACCAATGATCACATATAGATTACTGCTTGTTTTAGAAATGACTTGTGATTTGGGAAGGCATAAAGGCACTCCCTCTTACACAGTTTAACTCAAGTTATACTTCTTTCATGAAGTCTATTTTTCTCAGGTAGCTACATTTCTTCACTGAACAACCACATGCAGCTTAATGTGTAACTGCTTTTGTACCATCTGTTTAACAGTTGTTTGTGAGTTCTTTCAGGGTGAGGATGATATCCTATCTTTTCCATCCTGAGTTCTACCATGCCCAGCATGTCACAGGGCATGTAGTAAGCACTCAAAAATATTGTACCACTTGTTGATTAATTCTAGGTGGGAAAATTGGCAAGCATATGCTGTTGGAAGTGAGCATTTTTTATAAGACAACCCAATAATCAACTGGTGTTAAAGAAATTATTCGTAAATCCTAACAAATCATTTTAACTATAAAGATAAATTTGATCCAGCAGAGTCCCTTGGACATGCTTTACAGTTGTTAATGAATAACTTAGAGTCCTAGAAAAAAACCAAAAACAAAAAACTATGGAATCTAGCCTTTGGTGGGGGAGGGATTGTCATAATTTTTCCATTTCAATTTGCTTTTGCCCTGGGCTTTGTAGGGTGCGGTGGGGTGGGCAGCCTGCAAAGATTGTTTTGTGCCTTGCCTTTTCCAGATTTCTTTTTCTAAGATGTAGATGTTGCATTCTTTTTGGAATATGGAGAAATTAGAATTCAAGGTAATTTCTGGAGGCAGCAAATCCTCTAGATCTGACCTTGCTTCAAGAACACACTGGTATTATAATTGTTCAAGGTCTGCTTATGAGTGAGAACATATGGTACTCTGTTCTTTGTTTCTGTGATAGATCACTGAGTATGATCACCTCCAGATCCATCCAAGTTGCTGCGAAGTCTATATGTTTGTCCTTCTTTATGGCTGCATAATATTCTATTGTGTATATGTACCACATTTTTTTAATCTAGTCCAGCTTCGATG
>CAUYQG010134669.1:0-68503 GCA_963574415.1 Tarsius wallacei | reverse complement strand
GTTTGAGGTAATACACTTATCAAGATGCTTTTTCCACTGCTCAAAAGTTTTGGAACTTGTCGATTTTGATGCCTTTTAGTGCTTCTGCCATTTTTTGTTTCACCTCTTCCACATCAGCAAAATGTTTCCCTTTGAGGACTTTTTTCATCTGGGGAAACAGAAAGAAAAAGTTGCTCTGGGCAAGATTGGGTGAATAAGGGGGGTGGGGTATGGGGGCCATTCTGGTTTTGGTCAAAAAACTGCTGAATACTCAGTGAGGTATGTGCAGGTGTGTTGTCATGGTGGAAGAATCAGTCATCTATTTACCACAACTTGGGACGTATCTTCCACAAATCATGACGTGGTTTTCTCAAAATTTCCAGATAAAAACTTTGATCGACCATTTGATCTGGAGGAACAGATTCCAAGTGTACTCCAAGGGAAACGCCGTCCCAAAAATAATTCTGGTTTATTTGGGAGCGGAGGGTTGCCCCTCCCCTCATATATACTTCTAAAGCTATCCTCCTTAAAGCACTTCTTTCCCTAGGTCAGAATCGTCAGTGACTTCCCACTGCCTGGAGAACAAAACCTCAGATTAGGTTTCTTATTTCTAAAAGTTGTATTCAAAATACCCTCCTTTGAGCTGAAGAGTTACATCCTTTGCCTGAAATTTTTAATCTCTCTCCTATCCTCCTTATGATTGAAATATCACCCAGCCTTCTCTGGCCAACTCCCCAAAGCCCTTTGATGCTTTTCCTAATTCTTAGGGTCTAGTTATATGGTTCTTATCATGGGATGGGAGGCTTAGGTCAACTGTGAGCTCACCTTATCCCCATATGGAGTCTGTAAACTCATATACAGGAACCATACCTTATTCCTGTCTATGACTTTGTACACAGAGGGTACTTGGTAAGAGACTGGTGAGTTGAAGCCAACAGAATTGTAGACCTTGGCCCCCTTGCCACTCCTCTTTCCTGCTCCCCAGGATGGGCAATCCCAGGAATCAGGGCTGCCACCTCCCTGGCTGGCCAAAGTTGAGATGGGAGATTGTGGCCATGAGCCCTTCTCTTGTGCCTCTTGGATCAGACTCCAGGAAGTCAGCAACAGGAGCTAATCTTTCCCGGACAGGCTTATGCAGGCAAAGAGACTCAATACCACCTCATCCCAGCACCCTCCCAGAGAAGACTGAGGAGTTGCCTGTCCTATTAGAAAACCAAGTTTCCGGTTGGGCAGCTCACACCTGTAATCCCAGCACTTTGGGAGGCAGAGGCAAGAGGATTGCCTGAGTCCAGGGGTTTGAGACCAGCCTGGGCAACTTGGTGAGACCTCATCTCTACTATAAATAAAAAAATTAGCTGGGCATGGTGGTGCACACCTGTAGTTCTAGTTACTTGGAAGGCCAAGGTGGAAGAATTGCCTGAACCCGGAAGGTTGAGGCTGCGGTGGCCAGGAGCACACCACTGCACTCCAACCTGGACGACAGAGTAAGACTCGGACTCAAAAAACAAAACAAAGCAAAAACCCCAAACCAAGCTTCCTTCTTGGCTTGTCTACTTACTCAGCTAACTGGAGTCTTCTAGTCTACGTCTTCACTCGTGCACCTAACTCTGAGCAGGCCTCTTCCCAGCCCAGAACCCTCAATGGCAACCCATGGTTCTCAGGATGTGATATTCAGTGCCATAATGCTGACAACCAGAGACCTTTATGATCTGGACACTGCCTGCATGTCCAACCCCATTACGGTCAAATCTCCCTCCTTGAATGAGCCTGTCCCCAGTCCACTGTATCACATACTTTTAGTCACTGCGAATCATTTGGAATCCCTGAAAAGAGCAAGTCTCTTTGATGCCTTGGGTTCTTTCCTTTTCCTATGTTCTTCCCTTTTCCTAGAATACCCCTTGCTGTGTCTAATTGAGATTCGGTTCCAATGTCATCACCTCCATGAAGCCTTTCCTTGTTCCCCTTCTCCTCTCAACTAGGTGAGAATATCCTTATGCTCCTGTGGCTTCCAGTACTTCCCTTGACCATAACAACGATTCCATTGTGTTGATGGCACTGGTTTTTAGGTCTGTTCTTCGCCATCCTCATTAGACTATGATTTTTTAGAGGTAAATGATTTGGGCTTTTTTCTCTTCCAATGCCAATGCCTGGCACAGAGCCTGACATATGGTTGGCATTCACTAAATGTTTATTGGCTGGATAAATGGCTGCTCATTATTTTTTAGATAATTCCAAAACACAGAATAATAAACCTTAAAAGTGAAATAATATACTGATAAAAAACCAAACCCAAGCAGTTGTTATATGTATGCTCAAGAGTTAGTATCGCTACACTACAATGATGTTTTTATAAAGCAATAAGAAAGAAATTAACCTCCAAAGAATGATGGGCTAAACACATGAACAAAAAAGAATAAACATCAAAGGCAAATAAACATATGGAAAAAATGTTCAATAAAGCATTACAAATTAGACATTATGCCATTTCACGCTTTATATTAGTAAAAATAAAGAGATATGGCAATACTTGGTTTTAATGAGGTTGTGAAGGAAGCGACACATTTATGCACTGCTGATGGCACGTCTCTGAGCTCAATTTTACTTTAAAGCTGAAAGTCTTTAAAATGTGCAGGCTCTGGTAGTCAACTATTTTACTTCTAAAATGTTTATTCCAGCGGGTCACAGTGGCTCACACCTGTAATCTCAGCACTTTGGGAGGCAGAGAGGATTCCCTGAGTCCAGGGGTTCGAGACCAGCCTGAGTAACTTGGCAAGACCTCGTCTCTACAATAAATCAGACATTAACCAGGTGTGCTGGCGCACAACTGTGGTTCTAGCTACTTGAAAGGCTGAAGCATAAGGACCACCTGAGACTAGCAAGTTAGGGCTGTCGTGGTAATGAGTGTGCCACTGTACTCCAGTCTAGGTGACAGAGTGAGACTCTGACTCAGAATTAATAAAAAAATAAAAAATAAAATAAAATGTTTATTCCTGCCGGGCATGGCGGCTCATGCCTGTAACCAGCATTTTGAGAGGCTGAGGTGAGAGGATTGCTTGAGGACAGGAGTTCAAGACCAGTCTGGGCAGCAAAGTGAAACCCTGTCTCTGCAAAAAACCAGAAAAATTTTCTAGGCCTGGGGGCACATGTCTACAGTCCCGGCCTTGGGAGGCTAAGGTGGAAGTATCACTTGACTTCAGGAGTTTGAGGTTGCAGTGAGCCATGATCATGCCGCTATACTCCAGCCTGGGTGACAGATGAGACTCTGTCTCAAAAAAAGTAATAATAATAAATTAAATTAAATGTTTATTCCAAGGAGTCAATCAGTAATACACACACATCTTCACATGCAGCTCTCATTAATTCTTCATTATTTCCTGACTGATTACTCTGCCTCTAAGAATAGACTGATGTTATAGTCACAGGAGCTGATGGTATCTTGCCACTAACTTAGGGACAAGAACAGACAATACTTTAGTAAAAGGCGAATGATTTTTACGATCTGAAAAGAAACCAGAACATAGAAAATTCTCCAGCTTGAGGATGGTTTGATTATTGACTGTCAACCTGTGCAAGCATTTCTAGAGTTGCTGTCATAAAGTTCACTCAATAAATTCATCATCAGCTGTCCCATTTGGAAAAGACCCAGCAATTACTTGAAAGATCAGTCTGGGAGGTGAATTCTGGCTTGTCAACTGAGAAGGGAAAGTGTTTATTGAGCACCTTCTGTGTGCCAAGAAGTTACTTATGTCATCTCATTTTATCTTTTGTTGGGTAGCTGCAATTATCCCTATTTTACCAACGGAAAACTAAGACACAGTGTAAGGAGCAAAACTAGGATATGAACCATGCCTGTCCCACTCAAAAGTCCATGAAATTGTCCCCTGCAGCACAGTAGATGAGGCCTTCTTTGCACTTGAATGTGTCATTCGTTGTTTAAGCTAAGGAGATTGCACATAGCTATTCCTTAAGTTGCATTGAGTGAAATATTGTATGACACCCACGTTTAGGAGACTCAAATATTTCCCCAGGTACATAATAATAATCTATCATTCAAATGAGGAGGAAAAAAAAAATCTGACTCCAAGCAGGACAAAGTGGAACAGGTTTCTGAATGGATTCTCACTCAGGGCAATTTTCTTCAAGCAAGTTCTCAATTACAGTACCTGGGCATATCGTGGTGCTTGACTGGGGACGGACTGCCTTGTCCTGGAAGCTTGGACATTCATCTAAAATGATTCCTTTTTGCATATTCTGTAAGACAAACATACATGCCTCATTGTCTTTGCATCTATATCCTAAGAAAACACATGACGATGACCTAGCTGCCTCCCTGCCTCCTACCCCTGTTGAGTTTTCATGCCTTTGAGGAGCCCTGTGATGGCATAGAAAACCTGGACTAGGATTGTTCCTGGGCTCAGGTGCCAAAGAGGGAAGACCAAACATACCACACCTGTTAGGAATAACTCATTGGACTTTTTGCTTATTTTTTTGTTTTTTTCTTATGATTGGTTCAGTTCCCAGTTAAACTTTTTAAAGTATTTAGATTTTGTTTGTTAAAAGATCAACAAATGCATGTAGTTTATTTTTCATTTCTTTATTTTGTTTTGTTTGTCTTGCTTGCTGTAAGTTCAAATACCTGCTTTGAAAATATAAACTCATTGGCCATGTGGGGGTGGAAGGGGCATACCTCATCAACAAGCATACCTGTGTAATGAACATTTGTAAAAAAAAAAAAAAAAAAAAGGAAGAAAAATATAAACTCATACACATACACACAGCAATATAGCCAAAGAATATAATTTTAACCATTCATAATAATAATTAAATTATACCACTCCTATCTTCCCAAGATGACAATAAAGAATCTAAAAATTATCTGGAATATTTTCACATTAGCAGTCAGTCTCATTTTTTCCCCTTGGTATTCCTGTTAACACCATTCTACAGACGGGGAGTTTATTGTGAAAACTAGCTAACTGTCCATTATTATGGCTTGTTCAATATTACACACAGGTTCCGTCTGTGTAGACGTCTAAGTGAGAAGATACCTTTGGGTACTGGAGCTTTGGGCAGGTCACTTGAAGGAATTCAAATAATATAACAAGAGAAAGGGAGAAGTAATGGCAGCAAAGGTGGGAGAACATTCTAGGACATCAGTAAAGGAGGCAAGTATCACTGTTTCCTGGGAAGGAACCACTTCCCCAATTATGCCCTTACAAGTAAACTTCTTTAGTGTCTTGACCATCCCCCTTGTTATTCTAGATCTTTGCTGTCTAATACAGTAGCTATGAGTCACATATGTCTATTAAGCACTTGAAACGTGACTGGTCTAAATTGTAAATGTAAAATACACACAGGATTTTGAAAATTCAGTATGAAAGAAAGAATGCAAGCTACCTCAAAAATAACTTTGTATTGGTTACATATTGAAATAACATGTTGAACATATTGAACTAAATAAAACATTATTAAAATAATTTCACTTGTTTATTTTTACTTCTTTAAACATGGGTCTAGAAAATTTAGAATTATGTATGTAGCTCACATTCTATTTCTAGTTGGCTGCGCTGCTCTGAGGGTTTTTCCCATGTTTCTGAAAAGGTACAGCGTCTCATTGGACCTGGTTTGTTGTTACCCTCTGCTCCTTACCTCATAACAAGACAATACAGGGTTTCTGAAGATATCGCAGGATCCAAGACAGACCCTGACCAAGGAAAGTGGTCACTTTTGTTTACCTGCTCAGAGGCACAGCCATGAGTCAGTAGCATAAACCCCAAATACAATTCATCCCAGCCCCTTTTCAGTTTGGAAGTAATTCTTTTCACGATGCATTTTTTTTTCAATTTGGGAGAATTTGCATCACTTCAAATTTTACACTCAAGCCGAAAGTTTATACCACAATATTTTATATGTTTTATACCACAATATTTATAGTGCATGAAACTCAGACTTACATAACAAGTGTCCTTGGAGCACAGGGAGAAGCGTGCCCTGCTCTGCCCTGCATCTCAATGTTCTATCCAGTAGACAATAGGGACCGGCATCTTATCTCAGTTGCAGCAGAAACAACTTCACACAATGATTACAGTTTTGTACCACACAGGTAAAGACGATCCAGTGGTTGAGAAATGCTAAATTAGTCAGGAGAGGGGACAAGGCAGAAAGCCCTTTCACGCCAACCTCATGTATAACAGCAGCAGAACGCTAAGCGTGAGCATAGCACGCTTTTACTCAGAGACCACAGGGTCAGGAGGGGGGCTCAAAAGTGTCAGATTCAGCTCCCACCCTGTGCAGTTTCTCCTTTATATAATTATTATTTTCTTATCTCAATAGCTTTAGGGGGTACAAATAGTTTTTGGTTGCATGATTGCATTGTAGAGTGGCTAAAAAATCTGAACTTTAAGTGGACCCAGCACCCTACCCGTGCACATTGTACCCAATAGGTGATTCTTCATTCCACCACCCCTTCCTACCCCCTGCACCCTCCTCTACCCATGGCTTCTGAGTCTCCAATGTCCATTATACCATTATCCATGCCTTTGCGTAATTCTTGAGAACAGCCATCTGGCCTCTGCTTTGGACCCTTCTGTGATAGAAAGCCCCCTCTTAAAGAACACAGGTGTGTTTGTTTGTTTTAATTTCAACAACTCTGACTGCATAAAGTTCATGTTTATATAGAACAAAGCGATCAGATGTTCATTCTGCCTTGACCTACATACATGAGATGTAGAATTCAAAGCAACCTCCCTCCTCCACACACAAAAAGGATGAATTTGGATGCAGGTTCAGCTATTAGGTTTTTTTCAAGCCTCATAACCATCATTGATTGCCTCAACTGAATAAAAGGGGGAGACTATGAAAATACTGAGTTTACTGAGTCGTAAAAAGACGAGAGAGAAGAAAGGGCTCTGTAGTTGTTAAGCGCTGCATACACGCTGTTCTATTCGCCTTGATCTGGAGTGCCTATTTCTTTAAAACAGGCAGGGGCTGCATTCCAAGAGCCCAGCAAGCTCTTGCTTTCACAAAGACGCATTGGCAATTACTCAGAGGCCTGTTCTCTCCTAGGCATTTACAAATTGATTTGTTCCCATGTTTTCAGGTAGGGAAGGTAAAGCAGCTGAGTAATGGCGCACGGATAAGGACAGGGAGTCCAGAGTGGGCTTTCTATCTGGAGGAAGAGGTGTGGAGTGAGGAGGAGATGATCAGAGCCCTGAGGGAGGACAGAGGCTATGCACATGGTGCCCACAGACTTCATGAACTTAGAGTGTGTGACAGAGAGAGCACTGAATCTGGAGTAAAATAGACCGTAGATGTGAAATTAAGAACTTCGTGACCTTGGAGAGGTCACAGCATCCCTTTGATTCTCACTCTTTCACCCATAAAATGGTAATTGCAATACCTACCTTGCTTTACAAAATAGTGCTGGAGTGCTTAGCGTCTGCTTTTTCTTAGATGTATGACCTCAGGGAGCTTGTTTTTGTTTGTCTGCTTTTGCACCTTTTAATTTTTGTGACAGGTTTATTGAGATAAGATTGACATAAAACAAACTACCCACATTCAAAGTGTACAACTTTATTTATTATTATTATTATTATTATTGAGTCAGAGTCTCACTTTGTTGCCCAGGCTGAAGCGCAGTGGCACGATCATGACTCACCGCAGCCTCAACCTCCTGGGCTCAGGTGATTCTTCCACTTCAACCTCCCAAGTAGCTGGAATTACAGGCATGTGCCACCATGCCCTGCTAAGTTTGTGTGTGTGTGTGTGTGTGTGTGTGTGTTGGAGTCTCACTCCATCACCCAGGCTGGAGTGCAGTGGCACACTCACGGCCACCCCAGCGTCGACCTGCTGGGCTCAGGCGATCCTTCCACCTCAGCCTTCCAAGTAGCCGGAACTACAGGCACATGCTACCATGTCCAGCTAATTTTATTGATTCATTGTAGAGAAGAGGTCTCGCCAAGTTGCCGAGGTTGGTCTCGAACCCGTGGGCTCAGGCAATCCACTCACCTTGGCCTCCCAAAGTGCTGGGATTATAGGCTTGAGCTACCGCACCCAGTCTCCCTGCTAATTTTTAAAAATTTTTTGTGGAGATGAGATCTCGCTATGTTGCCTCGGCTGGTCTTGAACTCCTGGGCTCAAGCAGTCCTCCATCCTCAGCCTCTCAAAGTGCTGTGATTACAAGCGTGAGTCACTGTGCCTGGCCTAAGTCTATAAGTTTTGGCATATGTAAGTCACATGTGAAACCATCGCCGCAACTGGAATAATGAACCTGTCCATCACCTCCAAAGGGTTCCTCATTTTGTCCCTATTACCCTCCCCCACAGAAAACCACTGATACACTTTCTGTCATAACAGATTAATCTGCATTTTCTAGAAATTTATATAAATGAATTGTATAATATGTATAATTTCATTTACACTGTCTTCTTTCACATAGCAGCCAAATTTATTTTAAGGTCTGCCCATGCTGTTACATGTGTCATCAGTTCTTCCCTTTTTATTGCTGAGTAATATTCTGTTGCATAGATATTCCATGATCTGTTTATCCATTCACATATTTATTGATATGTGGATTATATCCAGTTCAGGGCTATTACAAATAATGTTTCTGTGGACATTCATATATAAGTGGGTGTATAGATATATGCTTTCATTTCTCTTGGAGAAATACCTAGGATTAGAATGACTAGGTCATATTGCATGTGCATGTTTAACTTAAGATCTACCAAACTGTTTTCCAAATGTGGGATGTTTTTACATCCCAGCAGCAGCATAAGAAGTTCTGATTCCACCACATTCTCCACCTCTTAATATGTGTCTTAGTCTGCTGAGGCTGCTATAACAAAATATTACAAACTGGGTAAGCTTATTTTTCCAGAACTGTGAGAAATAAGTGTGTTACAATTCTGGATGTGAAAAAGGCACCAGCAGACTCAATATCTGGTGAGGGTTCCCTTTCTAATTCATAGACAGTGCCTTCTAGCTGCATCCCTCCTTGGTACCAGGGGCTAGCTAGCTCTCTGTGACCTCTTTTATAAGGACACTGAACCCATTCATGAGGGTGGAATCCTGATGATCTAATCACTTCCCAAAGGCCCCACCTCCTAACACACATTGGTGATTAGGGTTTCAACATATGAATTTTGGGGAACACAACATTCAGACCATAGCAATATGGTCAGTATCTTAGTTCATTTTATACTTCTATAACAAAATACTCAAGACCGGATAATTTATAAAGAACAGATCTCCCTTTCTTTCCTTCTTTCCTTCCTTCCTTTCCTTGAAACGGGGTCTCACTCTGACACCCAGGCTGAAGTGCAGTGGCACTATCCTGGCTCACCGCATCCTCAAACCCCTGGGCTCATGCAATCCTTCTGCCTCAGCCTCCCAAGAAGCTGGGACTATAGGCATTTGCCACCACACCTGGCCAATTTTTGATTTTTTGTAGAGGCAAGGTCTTACTATGTCTTAGTAGGTTGAAGAACAGAAATGTATCCCTCATAGTTCTGGAGGCTGGGAAGTCCAAGATCAAGGGGCCAGCAGGTTGTGTTGTCTAATGAGGGCTGTATCCTCTGGAGGGGCGAATTGCTGTGTCCTCACAAGGTAGAAGGTGGAGGAGCAAAAGGGCAAGTGAGCTCAACACTGCGTGAAGACTCTTTTTTAAGGGCCTTGATGTCATCACTCACAAGGGATGAGCCCTCATGGTCTAATCACTTCTCAAAGTCCCCACCTCCTAACACTACCTCATTGTCCATTAAGTTTCCACACCTTGGTTTTCGAGAGGTACACAATAAAACCATAGCAGCCAGTATTTTAAATTTTATACATTGTAATAGGTATGTAATGGTGCCTCATTTTAGTTTTAATTTGCATTTCCTTACTGGCTAATGATGTTGAGCAGATTTTCATGTGCACATTCGCCATCTGTATTTCTTCGTTAGTAAAGCAGTTGCTCAAATCCTTTGCTCTTCTTAAAGATGGGAGTTTTAATTTTCTTATTGAGCATTTTTTTTATACATTCTGTCTACTGTCCTGTATCAGATATATGCTCTGCAAATGTCTTCTCCCAATCTGTGGCATACCTTTTCCTTCTTTAAGAGCATCTTTGAAAGAGCAGAGGTTCTAGCTTTTTATGAAGATAAATGTATCACTTTTTAAAAAAATGAATTACACATTTGGAATCATGTCTAAGAATATTTCTCCAAAGTAAGTGTATTGATTTTGTAGGGCTACTGTAACAAAGTACCATAAACCAGTAGCTTAAAACAATAGAAATTAATTATCTCATAGTTCTAGGGGCTCTAAGAGAGGAACTGCTCCATAACTGCCTCCTAGCTTCTGGTAGTTACCAGCAATCCTTGGCATTCCGTTTCTTAGAGACCACTACTCCAATCTCTGACGCTGTATTCACATGGCATACTTCCTTCTTATAAGGACACCAGCCATATTGAGTGAAGGGCCTGCTCCACTCCAGTATGATCTCATCTTAATTTAACTAATGACATCTGCAATGGCCCTATTTCAGATAAAGTCACATTTTGAGGCTCTCAGAAGAACATAACTGTGTGGGGGGGTACCCAATACAGTATGGTAAGTAACAAAGGTTTTCTCCTGTGCTTTCCTCTAGAAAGTTTTATAGCTTTAGGTTCCACATTTAGGTCTCTAGTTTGTCTTGAATTAATTTTGGTCTATTGTAGGAGATATAGATTAAAGTTCAACCCTTTTTCATATTATATCAAATAGTCCCAGGAAAATTTGCTGAAAAGACTATGCTCTCTCTACCAAATTACCTTTATACCTTGTCAAAAGTCAATTAATTATATATAGGTGAATCAGTATCTGGGCTTTCTGTTCCACTGATTTGTCTGTCTTTATATCAGTACCATTCTTTTTGGATTGCTATAACTTTATAAATGTTGAAGTCAGATGGTATAAGTTCTCTCTGTTCTGTATTTTTAAAATTGTTTAGCTATTCTAGGTCCTTTGCATTTCCATATGAATTTTAGAGTCAGCTTGTCAATTTGTACCCAAAAAATTATGAGATTTTGACTGGGATTGAATTGAATCTGCAGGTCAATTTTGAGGGAAACTGACATGTTAACAATATTCAGTCGTCTGTTCCATGAACATTGTACAGCTTTCTATTTTTTTTTTTTTTTTTAGGTCTTTAGTGACTCTTGTCAATGTTTTTTAATTATTCATATTTTTATGATATGGTAATTTAAAAATTCAATGTCTTATAATTCATTGCTAATTAATAGACATACTTTTTTGTATATTTATCTTGTACCTTGCCACCTTGATATATTCATTATTTCTATAGCTTTTTTTGAAGATTTGATGTATTTCCTACTTAGATAATCATGGTATCTGTCAATGAAGACAATTTTAATTTTTTCTTTCCAATCTGACCCTCCCCCTTATTATTATTAGCCTTATTCTACTGGATAGAACAAAGTCGGATAGAAATGATAAAAGTGGACATCTTTGTCTTATTTGTGGTATTCAGAGAAAAAAATTCACCCATTCATTATTGAGTATAATGTTTCCTTAAGTTTTTTTTTTTTTTAAAGATGCCTTTAATCAGGTTGAGGACATTCTCATTTATTTCTAATTTCCTGAGATTTTTAAAACTCAGAAATAGGTGTTATATTTTGTAAAATACTTTTATTTGTATTCATTGAGAAAAACATTTGGTTTTTCTTGTTTAGCTTACCAATTTAGCGAATTATATGAAATGATTTTTTAATTTTAAACAGACATGCATTCCTATGAGAAACCCCACTTAGTCATGATGTACTACAGTTACAATTTTTATAAGAATGGATTCAATTTATTAAAATCTTATTAATAATTTTTGCATCCATGAGGCATATTGGTCTGTATTTTTCTTGTAATGTTTTTGAGACATTTCTTCTTTTCTAATATAAGCATTAATGCTATAAATTCCCCCAAGCACTACTTTATAGCCATTGTTATAGTTGTGAAGTGTGTCCTATTGTGGTTTTAAAATTTCATGTATATTTTGCCACTGAAAATTGCCCCATAGTTCTCTAATGCTCTGTTCATGCTTAAATGTTTTTTGTGTGTGTGTTTAATTTTGGATAGTTTTTATTGCTATTTCATTAAGCTCATTAATCATCTCTGATATCTAACCTGCCATTAGTCCCATCTGATGTATTTTTATCTCTGACATTATGGTTTTCATCCCTAAAACTTCAATTTAGTTTTCTAAAAAATATCCTTTGTGTATTTACTTAACATGTTCAATCTTTCCTCTAGGCTTCTAGAACACATAGAATAAAGTTATAATGACTGTTTTAAAACTATTAGCTACTAATTCATAATTCATAATCATCTATGTCATTTATGGGTCAGGTTTGATTGATTTTTCTCCTTGTTTTCCTGTTTTTGCATGTATGGTCTTTTTTTATTGGATGCTAGATATTTAAAATTTTAACTTTCTGTGTGCTAGATATTGTTGTATTTCTAAAATACATAAATACATAAATTTGAATAGAGATCATTTTAATTTAGTATGCTATGGCTTGAATGTTTATGTCCCTCCAAAATTTATACATTGAAATCCTCAGCCCCAAGGATTTCCACATTTATGTTTCTGAGGCATATTGGTCTGTATTTTTCTTGCAATGTTTTTAAGACATTTCTTCTTCTCTAATATAGACATTAATGCTATAAATTCCCCCCAAGTGCTACTTTAGAGCCATCCTTGTGGCTGTGAAGTGGTGTCTCACCGTGGTTTTAAAATTTCATATATATTTTGCCACTGAAAATTGTCCCATAGTTCCCTAACGCTCTGCTAGTGTTTAAAAGTCTATTTTTGTGTTTAATTTTGGATAACTTTTGTTGCTATTTCATTAAGCTCATTAATCTGCTCTGATGTCAAATCTGCCATGAGTCCCTTCTCATGTATTTTTATCTCTGACTTTATGGTTTTAATTTCTAAAACCAGCCAGGCTCAGTGGATCAGTCTATAATCCCAGCACTTTGGGAGGCCGAGGCGAGTGGATTGCCTGAGCCCACGGGTTCGAGACACACCCGGGCAACTTGGCGAGACCTCGTCTCTACAATAAATAAAAAAAAATTAGCCAGGCGTGGTAGCATGCGCCTGTAGTTCCGGTTACTTGGAGGCAGAAGGATTGCCAGAGCCCAGCCGGTCGAGGCTGCGGTGGCTGGGAGCATGCCTCTGCACTCCAGTCTGGGCGACAGAGTGAGACCAACTCAAAAAAAATTTTTTTCTAAAACCATAGATGATGGTATTTGGAAGTGGAAATTGGGGGTGCTGATTTGGTCATGGGGCAGAGTCCTCATGGGATTAGTGTCCTTATAAAAGAGGCCCCAGAGAGCTAGCTAAGTTTTTCCACCATGTGAGGACACAGCAAGAAGTTTCCATCTATGAAACAGGAAGCAAGCCCTCCACAGACACTAAATCTGCTGGTGCCTTGATCTTAGACTTCCAAGCCTCCACAACTGTATGAAAGAATTTATGTTATTTATAGGCGACCTGGAGTGTGGTATTTTTTATGTTATCCTAAATGAACTAAGATAGTATGTTTATAATCAGAAATGGTAAAATGTGTAGCTTTTTAACTTTTTTCACATTTAGCTCATCCACTTCAACATTTTATCTAGACAGGTTCTATTTC
Source organism: Tarsius wallacei (assembly GCA_963574415.1). NCBI lineage: Eukaryota > Metazoa > Chordata > Mammalia > Primates > Tarsiidae > Tarsius > Tarsius wallacei. The sequence continues at coordinate 54,854 of CAUYQG010134669.1, read as the reverse complement.
TAAAAATATATTTTCTAAAAATATAGTTTTTTCAGGGATATGGTTAAGTTTCTTGGAAGCAGTCTGTCCATTTCAGGGCTTCCTTTTAAGTGTTGCTAGGCATGACCAAAGCAGCATTTAGTCTAGTATCAATTTTCCCCGCTAATGAGGCAATGCCAGTTCTTTCCCTGGCCCAGGGTGGTTTCCTCATATGCATGTACTGGTGAGTAAACTGAAGACTTTGTGAGTGACCTTCTGCAGATTTCCAGAGTTCTCTCTGCCAAGCTCTCCTCTCTCTGGTGTTCGACTCTACATACTCTACCCATCTTGATTTCCTAGCACTCTCAGTTCTGCGTCCTCAACTCAAAGAGTATGCTGGGCTCTTCCTGGGTTCCCAATATTTACAGTGAGAACAGGAAATTTTCACAGGCAATAAGTCCGGTTGATCATAAGGCTCACCTCATTTGTTTCCCTTCTCTCAGGGATCACTGTCCTGTGTTGACTCATGTCCTATGTCTTGTTAGCTGTTGTTTAGTTTTCAGTTGTTTTGGGAGGGAGAATAAATATGATCCTTGTTACTTCAGTTTAGCCAGAAGCAGAAGCCAGGACAGTTATTTAAATCCTCAATGATTCAATTTCCTCATCTACAAAATGAGAATAATAATAGTATCTAGTACCTCCTAAAACTGTTGTAAGAGTTAAATAAATTAGCTCTTGTAAAGCTTATTATAGTATCTAGGATGTGGCGACTGCTCAATAAGTAGAAGTGATCATTGTTGTTATTGTCATTATTGCTGTTCTTATTGTCGGTGATAACTTAGGATCTATAGGTGGGTTTCTGTGACTCCTGAATTTTCAGTCCCCAGCACAGTACCTGACACTTCACTGGTGCTAAATATTTGTACCTTAGCTATTCTACTGTCCACCCCTCCAGTGGATAATCACTTGTCTTCTTACTTTGGAGCAAGCTAGGAATGACCTTTGAGATCTTTAACAGCCATAATTTCTATGCCTCAGAGATCTAATTGATATTCTCATCGAGCAAATTAGCATTTGCAGCAAACATATTTCACTCCAGATTTATTATGCTCCCTAAATTAATGTAACAAGGGTATTCTGAAGAGCAAACCAGAGTCTAATTCATATGAATCTGGAGATTGGTCTCTGGGTTAGCTGGAGGAATTTAGGGCAGAAAAGAAAGAGTTTATCCCAATCCTTCCTAGCCTAACCATATGGACAAATAGATAATCCAACCCTTTTTTAAAAAAATAAGGAAACCTTTTTGAAATATGTAGTTGAAAAGAAAGAAACAGTGGTCCAAGACCCTCAGTCCCATAAATTTCCTACTCCTGCCTTTGGAACTCTTTCCTCACTCTGATTTGTGTTGATCTGGTTGGTATCAGTTGCGATGTTCATAACTCTTCATGTCCAGACATCTGACTGGCTCCTCCTAGAGACTTGGAGAAAGCCAGTAGTTTGAGACAGATCACAATGTGTCATCTGAAGTCTCGGACAAAGTCTGCATTTCAGCTTTCTTTAAGATCTCTCCTTTCCCCTTTGCTTCAATCAGCAGCAATAGGATCTGTTTCCCACTGGCCTGTCTCTCCCCAGATGGTGCAAGGACTTAGTTCTCAGGAGCTTATCAAAGCCCTCAGTGCTCTCATCAGAAGCAGGAGCCCATTCGTGTTTATTCAAATGCTTTAGCTTGTTTAAGAAAGTGGTTTGATTGCCATAAAGAACTAAAATTCATACAATTGAATCATCAGTCACCACTTGGTGCACTGGTTTCTCATAATGGTACTTGCAGTCTATTAACAAACTGACATTTGCTCTTTTCATCTCTGAAATCAAGATAATCACAAATGGAATTTTCACAAATATCTATACAACAAAAAAGGACTAAATCTAGCCCTGAAGAGTATTTTAGGGTTGATGGAATATGAAAGGGTCCGTGACAGTCAGCAAGCATGTCTGCACTTAAACCTAAGGCCATCATTTGGGGCTTGCATTAATTATTGTATTCAACAGTTATTAAGAAAAGGTCTAAAATAATCTTCTGTTCTCAAAGAGCTGCAGTTCAATGGGGATATAAGACAAAAATTAAATAATTGGAACTCAGAGCAGAAAATGCTTTGGGCTAGGAAGTGGTATCACATAGCGGTTAAGATTTAGAACTCTGAAATCACTCTTGGGTTCATTTACTGGTTTTGACCTTGACTAGCTGAGTGTCCTTGGGATTTGTAAAATGGAGCTATGAGAGTAGTTGTGTGAACTAAACGAGATGCAACATGTATTTAGTACGTTGCTCCAAATCAGCACTCAGAGTTAGCTATTGTTATTTGTTATTGTTGTTGTTGTTGTTGTTTTCAGTCCAGAAAAGGACAAGATCTTAGATGGTTTTCCGGGTGGGGGGGAGTGGCAGTGATCATCTGGTGGCTACCTGGGCCAGAGAGAGGGTGGGCTTTGGAACTTGGAGTATTCTGCTTCTACTCCTTGCAGTCTAATGGTTTCAAGAAAATGTGAAGTAGTTCCGCTTTTATCTGGAGACCTGGGTAGCTGTGGCGTGGGGCACATGGCGTTCTGCGGTTCACGGCTTTTCTTACCTTATGCTCCTCGGTCATCACTTTCACCCTTGTAGTTCGAGATCCCAGCTAAGATGCTAAGAGTTCGTATTTACGGGCAACACAGCTTATCCCAACTGCTTCTCTCTGTGTGGCTGCACACTCACTTTTGAGTGGCATCATCCTCCCAGGGATTGAAGCCAAAACCTTGTGAACACCATTGATGCCTTTTCTTCCTCCTTTCCTTTTCCCTGCGTCATCCCTCATCCTGCCCATTCACCCATTCTCATCCTATACAGTCCATCAAGTCTTGTCGATTTTACCTGCGATCTTACCTCCATCCATCGTCACTGCCACTGCCCTGTGCAGGGTGCAGCTTATCTTCATCTTTCACCCAATGGGTTGAAGCAGCCTCTTTCACTGACCCCTCCATTTCCACCTTGCTCATTGACTAGCTGCTGCTCAACTGTGAGGATGACTAAAATCTATCCATGGGGCTGCCCTACTACTGAGTAATTCATGCCCCCCTTTACCCTCTCTTTCCTGTTATTTATCATATATTATATATATATATGTATATATTTCCTGTATATCTAATCCCCCTGTTATGTATCTTATATGTCATATAGATATCATATGTGTATGTGTGTGTGTGTGTTTGTGTATGTATATATATGATGCCAAAAAAAGTATACACATTTTAAGTATGACGTTTGCTCAAAAGATGATGCTAATTAAATGAATGCTAGCATCACCAAGTGACAGGCAGGACAATCAAAGAAAATGGCGGAAGCATGGTTGAGCAAACATCATACTACACATTGCTATCATAATTCAATTCAGTTTCGAAATGTAATACATAGATAGCATCTCTTAAAATGTGTATACATTTTTTTTGGCATCCCCGTATATATCTATCCTATATATCCAACGCCCTTCTTCTTTTCCAGTAAGTTCCCAGTTTTGCTTGGGGCAGCAGTGCACTCGGTTAAAAATCTTACTTTCAGATTCCCTTACTGCTTTGCACCAGGTTCCAGTTGAGCGAGATACAAGTAGAAGTCTACAGTGTGGAGCTTCTTGGGAAGTCATTGTTTCCTGATAATAAGCAACGATTCAACTGGTACAAAGCACCTTTTGTGCTTCCCTCTTTCTTTCTGTCTGACACATGGATTAATGCCCAGAGGAGGCCATGGATCCATGCCTAGAGAACCCCAGGAAGATGAAAGTCATCTGTTAAGTTTAGTGGAGCAAGAAGCAAAAAGGAGCCTGGTTTTTGTTTTGTTTTGTTTTTGTTTTTTAGTCAGAGTCTCACTCTGTCACCCAGGCTGGAGTGCAGTGGCACGCAACATGACCACCGCAGCCTCAACCTGCTGGGTTCAGGTAATCCTTCTGCCTCAGCCTTCCAAGTAGCTGGAACCACAGGTGCGCACCACCACACTTAGCTAATTTTTTTTTAATTGTAAAGACAAGATCTCATCATGTTGTTCAGACAAGTCTTGAACCCCTCCCTGAGCTCAGGCAATCCTCTTGCCTCTGCCTCCCAAAGTGCTGGGGTTACAGGCATGAACCACAGCACCCAGCCTGGGTTTGTTTTTTTTTTTATTTTTGTCTGTTTGATAGAGATGAGGTCTCATTATGTTCCCCAGGCTAATCTCGAACGCTTGGGCTCAAGCAATCCTCCCACCTCAGCCTCCTGAGTAGTTGGGACTATAGGCATGAACCACCATGCCTGGAAAAAGTGCCTGTTTTCTTAATGACTCCCTGGAGCAGCCACAGTAACTCAAAACTATCTAGAACCAGACATCTTATTATGCAAGGAAAAGAAATCTATATTTCATTAATTGCATCTCAGTTTCTGTTACTGAAGTCAGATTCGGTCTTAAGTGATAAACTCTCCCTCCATTAGAAGCAGTTTGCAAACTTTGCTGAGCATCCGAATCACCTGGACACTTGATACACTTTCAGAGTTGTGACCTCACCCCAAAAGGTTCTCTCCTAAGTGGGTCTGTAGTGGGCTCCTGTGACTGGTATTGGTTAAAAGTACCCCAGGATATCCTATTACAGGTGTTTCATAGAGGACAATTAGAGAAACACCAGATTCTGAAAAGTACAATTACAAAAACACACAAATTCCAGATTTACAGGAAATTTTACAATTTACAGGAATTGCCTCTGCAACTTCTCCAACCTCATCTCTGGCCACTCCCACTGCCTATATTTGCCCAGAACTTACCATTTGTTAACTTCACTCATGCTGTTTCCATGTTCTGTACCTGGGTCCTTCCCAGTCCACAAGATGCATTTTAGGCATCATTTCGTCTGGGAAAATTTCCATTTGCCCCCAGGCTGTGCTTGCTGTTAGTTATTGAAGAAGGAGCTCTTGAAAATTTGTAGATGGAGAGAAGGTCCTAGAAGATGGGGAGGGGGAGGAAATACGTATGTGTGGTCAGATTTGCGTCCCCATTTGCTCCCACTACTTTGGCTTCAGTGGGGGTGGGAGGCTGGAGAAAGGTCCTTTGAGGGAATCTAAAATTTTATTGGTTTTTGTTTCAGTCTTCTCTTATAATAACCCCTGAAGTCTGGAATCTGCAGCCGGAGTTGAATGTCAGCCCCAGAAATTTATTATTTTTAGTGGACTGTTTTCTCCTTTTCATTTTTCATTTACATTTCAGGAGTTAGAGTCAACACCAGACATAATAGAAGCAATCAGATAAGCCCCAGTAGAAACTCGGAACATCTCATTAAATCCTTATATTTGCAGGCCTAGCTCTCAAGGGAAGAAAACACATCGACTAGTTCGATATTTATGGAACTCATTCGTTCATTTAAACATGCATTTACTCATTTATTTACTCCCTCACTCCGCAATGATAGGATTTTCTTGGTTATAAGTAAAAAGAAATACAACTCAAGGTGTCTTAAGTCAGAGAAAAGGAATTCTCTGGCTTATGGCACTGGAAAGTCCAAGAGTTCAACTGGCTTTCCACTCTGGGGAGTTTAAATTATGCCTGACTATCTCTCTTTTTCCTCCCCCCTTATCCCTATTCTTCTTTACCCTCTTTCTCCTCCTCTTTCTCTCTTTTCCTTTGTTCCTTCTTTCAGCTCTTCTCTTCCCATCCTCAGTCAGGCTCTCTCCTTGTGGCAAGTGAAAGAGCCTCCAGCAGTCTTAAACCAACCTCTTAGCAGCTTAGCAACCCAGAGAAGAGAGGTTGTCTACTGCTGGCACCAGCCAAAATCCCAGGAAGAAGTCTGATCTGGTTTGTGTCATAAATGTTCTTGACTGAAACAAATTTCTGTGGCCAGAATTTTGGGACAGTCTAATTAGCTGGGTCTGAAATACATGACTGGGATGGAGAGTGTGAGGGGTTAAATTCAGCTCCACTTACTCACAGAAAATGTGTACCCCTTAGGAAAGAAAATTTCTATCTCCAGAAGATGGAGGAAAGGATACCAAGAAGATGTAACAAACAGAGTCCATCATTCTACCCCATCGATCTACCCACCATTTACCTAAATATTTGCCCATCTCTTCATCTATCCATCTACCTATTTATCGATTCAATTGTCTATCCAACCATCCATTTTTTCACTTGTTCATGGATCCATTCATCCATCCATCCAGCCACCCATTAATCCATCTTTTCATCATAGATTCATCCATTCATTCATCCATTCATCCATCCACACTCATCCACCCATTCATCCACTTACCCACCCATCCATTCATCCATCCATTTGTCTACCCATTTACCCATCATAGGCCCATCCATTCACTCATTCATTCATCCATCCACACCCATTCATGAATTCATCCATCCATTCATTTATCCACCCACCTACCCATTCATCCACTTACCCATCCATCCATTCATCCATCCACCTATCTATCCATTTACCCATCCATCCAGCCAGCCAACCAGCCACTCATCCATTCATCTACCCATCCATCCATTTATTTACCCACTCATTTATCCATCCATTCATCCATCCACCCACCCACCCATCCATTTATTTACCCTTCCATCCATCCATCCATTAAATACCTACCCATTCATCCATCCCTCCATCCATCCATCCATCTCTCCATGGACTCATCTATTTATTTGTCCATCTAACAAGCATCTCTATGGAGCTTCTTCTATGCTGGGCTTTATGCAGGCACTCATGTACAGATTATCTATCAAACAGCTAAAGGGAAGGACCAGGGCTCAGCACAATGCTTGGCCCAAAGTCAGTGTTCAGAAAGTGTTTGAATGAATTAATAGATGACTCTGAGTTTTAAGCCTGGGTTACTAGGATAATGATGATGCCCTTAACAGAAAATGAGAGTACAGATAGGGAAAGTGGTTCTGGGGGAAAATGAACACTGCTGGGCAGAGTGGTGGGTGTTTCATGTTGTCCCTATGACTGGTGATACCACCACGTCTCCCTTGGTAGCAAGAGAGCCTGGCAAGATAAGAATCCTCTGCTGCTCTGTACTGCCAGTCTCAGGAGTTTGGGACAGAGACAATTATTCCAAGTCATCAAATGCATAAATGTTTTGGAATGTAATGAGCGTCATCAGGGAGATGTGATGAGATTTAAGTGGTGATACAGTGTGCTGGACTGCTTTGGGGAGTCCCAGTTAATGGGAAGGACGGGTAGGAATTGGGAGAGCAAGAGCCCAGCAGTCAGGGCACTAACAAGTCAGTGATTTTGTTATTCATTTCCCTTTTCTCACTTAGGGGATGCTTCTGGGGAAGGGAAGGATACTCTGCTGTGCTCTCTTTTTGGCTGTTGGGTCCACCAGCATTTGGATCATGTCAGTGGGCATTCTGGGTACCCACTAGTAATGGGAGATTTTCTGAAGTGGGAGAGATGGACTTCACTATAAGGGCATCCACCACCACTCTTGCCACCCAGTATTAAATAAACCTCAAATCCATGCTAGCTGCACACAAACTGAGGAGTGGGAGCTCGAAGTTGGTCAAAGGACAAGATTTTAATGAGTGTTCTCAACTTTTAGTGCATCTCTTCATTTGCTCAATTATGAATTCACTTACACACTTCTTTCTTCTTTCCTTCACAAATCCATTCAACAAACACAGCAGGGACACATCACAAATGCCCCACCCAGATCCCTTCTCACTGGTTCTGTGCCCCACCTTCCTTAGGTGTGCTTTTCCTTCCAACAGCCTGCACCTCTTTTTAGGAGGTCTGGTTTTGGGAACTTATGTCCTTCCCACTCTCAAGGTACCCTTAGCCAGTGACCGAGGGGTACAAGAGTCAGAAAGCCTATACTTATACCCATACCCCCGCCCCACTCTGCCTCTATCAGGCTGAAGCTGCCCTTTGAGGGATTTGGTCTGAAATCACATCCCAGATGGCTGGAACAAGGCAGATTGGGGTAAGTGAAGCAACCAGGGCACAAAATTTAGAGACACTTACTCTCAGATTTGTGCACAAATCTTCTTACGTTTTGCAGCAGAGGCCACTTGCCTGTCTCTCTCCGGCCCTAGCCCTGCCTGCTGGTCTTCCTCTTCCCTACTCCTTCAAGTTTCCCCTGGGAACACTTCCATAATCAACCACAAGTCAGCACATCTTCATCTCAGGGTTCATTTATGGGAAAGTTGATCAAAGAAGCTGAGTAATTGCTGTGTTCTGGAAACTGTTCTGTATGTACAAAATGGAATAAGGCATGGTCTCTGTTCCCCAAGAGCCCATGGTCTGGGGGACCACATGATCTGCACTCTCTATCTGCAAATAACTGTGCCAGCCTTGGGGGGTAGACGTGAGGAAAGAAGTTTACCCAAATGCTCAAATGACTGGCTTTAACTGCCTTGTTGCTCAAAGCTGCCCGAGGCTGCTGCTTTGAAGAGAATACACAACATATGGAATATTAGAAGCACTTTTTAAAATCGGTTTTGGCCAGGCGTGGTGGTTCACACCTGTAGTCATAGCACTTTGGGAGGCCAAGGCGAGAGGATTACTTGAGCCCTGGAGTTCAAGATTAGCCTGGGCAACATAGTGAGACAAGAGCATATCTCAACAATAAAATCAAAAAAATTATCTGGGCATGGTGGTGCATGCCTATAGTCCCAGCTACTAGGGAGGATGAGGTGGAAGGGTTGCCTGAACCCAAGAGGTCGAGGCTGCAATGAGTAGTGATTGTACCACTGCACTCCAGCCTGGGTGACAGAATGAAACTCTGACTCAATTTTAAAATAAAATTTGGCTTTGTACAGTCAATTGCTGCAGACATCTATGGATTTGCAAGCTGTAAAGGCAGAGAGATTTGTTCTTAATTGACTTTATCTGACAGCATTCAGATTTGTGGTTTAGTGCAATCTCAGCTGTGGGGGAAACACTTGCCCCTTGTCACTGTCACGCCTCTCATAAAGTTATGGCAAGAAGTCAGAGTGCTCAGAGGTGTCCTTATAAAGGACCCATAGAGTCAATAAAGGGATTTCAGTCTTGGAGTAAGTCCCAGGGAACCCCGCATTCACCCTTACAGTGGGTTGAATAGTGTCTTCCAGAATCCATGTCCACCTGGAATCTCAGAAGGGGACCTAATTTGAAAATAGGATATTTGCAGGTGTAATTAGTTAAAGACCTAGAGATGAAGTCATCCTGGATTTAGGGTGGGTCTCAAATCCAGTCACTGACGTCCATATAAGAAGACAGTATACACAAAGAGACACAAGATGGTCATGTGAAGACTGAGGCAGAGATGGGAGGGATGTAGCTACAAGCCAAAGGTTGCCAGGAGCCACCAGAAGCTAGAAGAGGCCAGGAGGGATTCTTCCCTGGAGGCTTAAGAGGGAGCAGTTCCTGCCAATATCTTGACATTGGACTTCTAGCCTCCAGAACTATGAGAGAATAAATGTCTGTTGTATGAAGTCACCAAGTCTGTGCAAATTTGTTACAGCAGCCCTAAGAGACTCATACAACCCAAGTCTCTTTAAATGCTTTAAAAAGGGCCTTTGAATGAAGTTACAAACCAAGGACAAGGCAAGTTAGAGCCATGAACTGGGAGTCAAGAAACTGCAAAAAGTGGCTAGCCACTTCTGTTGTGGTCTCTCTCAATTTTTCACTAAATCCTTATGACTAGGCAGAAAAATAGAGAATCAAAAAATCCTTATGACTAAGCAGAAAAATAGAGAATAGAAAGTCCCCTTCCCTCCCTGCACCCTCCCTCTTAGAGATCTAGGTACCAGCTCACTGTGGGAAACTAAGATGGATTATTGAGTTAGGGCCAGAATCTGGGAGGAACTGACTCTAATTCAAGGTTGTTGATACAGGTAGGCTGGGAGGACTGTACCCAGGAGTAAGTAAGTGCAAGGCATAATGTCCTTTAGGTTCAGGTTCAAGAGAGGCCACCAGGGAAGAACTGTTTAAACTTGAATGCACACAGATCACCTGGGGACGTTGTTAAAATGCAGACTCCAGTTCAGCAGCTCTGGGGTGGGGCTGACAGTCTGCACCTCTCAGGAGATCCCAGGAACTGCTGGACCACGCAGCAGACAAAACCTTAGAGTACTTTCAAGCCAGGTACTAGTCACAGGGGGAAGATTCAATCACAGCTGAGCAGATGTTCACGAGGTAAAATCCTGCTGGAATCTGGGGACTGAACTGAATTTGTGGTAGAGCATTCTATATTTATTGCTCACAATATTGGATGCCCCTTCCTGAAGGGGTATAATACTCTCCTGCCACATCAACATCAGAGGCTGGCCCCATGCCTTGCTGGCCAGGGGCATGTGGGTGGGGTCACTTCTGGTGGACACGTGTGGTGCTTCATCACGCTCCCCCTTCCCTCTGCCATAAGGCTAGCTCAGTCCAATTGTTAGCCCAGACTGTCTATATTCCACTCTGTCATGTTGAGGCGCCTTTGCCAGCTGTTCCCTTTGGTGCTGCCTATAGTGAGCATGGGGGGAGGCTGTAAGAAGGGGAGAGAGGACAAGGGTCCTGTTCACTCTTTTTTGCCTGAGATCTGTCAGTGTCTCCATAGCAACAGCCCTTTCTCCTAATGGTTGGTTCCAGTCTCCAGGACTTTCAGCCCTCCCAAAGCCAGCCTCACTGCACCTCCTGCAAGGTGCCTGCATAAGCTGGCCTGCCCTCCCCACTCATCCCCTTCCCTCCCTCCACCCCTCCCTCTTAGAGATCTAGGTACCAGCTCATAGTAGCTGCCTCCCTCCCTAGGGAGTTGCTATGCTCTGATAACACCCACTTATTGCCTTTGTTCCCCAAGACCCAGGGTAAGTCTTTACTTCCTGTGGTTAACTCTCAGTGTAACCTCACTGTTCCCTTTTGACTTTTCAGTCCTCTAGTGGTCATTAAAATAATTCCTTGTGTTAAATTCTCTCTGTTAAAATAACAGTGTGGTTTGCTTTCCTGACATTGATGTACCAGCTGGGAGCTTCTCTAGGGCCCTGGGTCTTGGAGTAATGATGTAGGGCAGAGTCTTGGTCAACCTGCCATGGACCTGCGGTCTGAGCAAGAAATAAATCTTTGTTCTGTGATCCACCAGGACTTCTGAGTTCACAATCTAACCTATTTTGACTAATACAGAAGCCACCAAAGTTACATGTTCCAACTGGGAGTATAGAGGATTCTCTCATAGTGCCAGTAGCAAGCCACAATCTGACAATTTTACACATACTCCATAGTCTGAACAGACCTTGCTATGTCTGAGGTTGAGTAAAACGGGGAAAAATCCTGGGGTCAAGGTGTCAATATTTTTACATGTAAAGAGTTCTTATAAGTAAATCAATAAAAGACAAACCACCTTGTAGAAAAAATGGACATATGGCATATGTGGAAGAACACTCAATTTTACCAGAAATCAAAAATAAGTATTAAGGTAATGTAATACCATTGCTATGGATGGAATTGAATTCCACAAAGAAAAAAAAAAAGTTATGTTGAAATCTATACCCCCCAGGACCTTAGCATTTGGCCTTATTTGGAAATAGGGTCATGGCAGATGTAATTAGTTAATACTGGAATAGAATGGACCCTTAATCCAGTGTAATGAATGTCCTTATAAGAAGATGGTCATGCAAAGACCCAGAGACACACAGGGAGAATGTCATATGACATCAAAGGCAGAGAATGGCGTTATGCAGCTGCAAGCCCAGGAACTCCAAAGACTGCCAGCAAACCACCCGAAGCCAGGAGGTGGCAAAGGGTGATCTCCCTGCAGGCCTCAGGGGCAGTATGGCCTTGCTGACACCTTGATTCTGGAATTCCATCCTCCGGAACTGTGAATCAGTTTCAGTCATTTTCAGCACAGTTTTGTGGCACTTTGTTGAAGTAGTCCTAGAAAGCTTACATAACTTTTTTTTTTTTTTCATTTCCGATTGGAAAAGAATTAAAAGAATACATTCTCCAGGGCTTAGAATGCTCATGAGGAGCCAGGCTCAGTGACTTAGCCTGTAATCCCATGCTTTGGGAGACTGACCTGCCTGGGCAACTTGGCGAGACCTCATCTCTACAATAAAATCAAAAAAATTAGCCGGGCGTGGTAGCGCACACCTGTAGTTCCAGCTACTTGGAAGGCTGAGGTGAGAGGATCGCCGGAGCCCAGCAGGTCGAGGCTGCGGTGGCTGGGAGCGGCCACTGTACTCCAGTCTGGGCGACAGAGTGAGACTCCAACTCAAAAAAAAAAAAAAAGAATGCTCATGAGGGGTGGGTAATAGGGACTTTTATATACTCCTGATGGGAGACTGCACTTGTAAAGTCTTTTTCATGGGTGAGTCAGCAAAATGTATCAATAATAGCCTTTAAAAAGAATATGCCCTTTGACCCAGCAGTTCTGTTTCAGTGAACTTATATAAAGGACTAATAAGGGAAAGTTAAAAATATCAAAGTGTACAATGACAGGGGATTGCTTAAATAAATGATGACACATTCTATGTAGTTATTAATGGTTATGTAGTTGTATATATATTGCCATCGAGAGATATTTACAACATATTGTTGGTATGGTAGAGAAATTCAAATTAGAAAGATATATATGATCTTCTTTTTTGTAGGGTGATACGTATATATTTACATACATACATACATACCCCCCAAAATTTCTCCAGGGATTGAAAAGTACTTGGCAATTGGTTGACAACCAATAGACATTTAATTAATGTGTATAGGAAAATAAACTTTTAAAAATACTCACACTCAGCACTTCTATAACTCCAGATGTGTGGATTTCTTTCCCTATGCTGACAAATTCTCCAACACCAGCTGGGTATCCTACAATACAATCTAATTCTGACGCTATCTACCTGGAGTTAGTGTAGACCCCATGGGTTAAGGGCTCAGTACCACAAGACTGCCCTCCACTTCAGATGTCAATCACAAATCCAGGTTGTCACCTGTGTCTCTGACGGACCAGTTATGAATTGGAAGTTCCCACCACTCCATCCTCAAGTTTGATCATTTGCCAAAATAGCTCACAGAACTTAAGGAAACATGTACTTATGTTTATTCGTTTATTATTAAAGGTATTACAAAATAGACAGAGGAAGAGGCATGTAAGTCAAGGTATGTGCGAAAGGGGTGTGGAGATTCTATGTCCTCTCTGGGCTGGCCACCCCCAGAGTCTGTTTAGCCACCCAAAAGCTCTTCAGACTCATAGTTCAGGGATGTTTATGGAGGCTTTAGCATGTCGGCATGATCGATTATTAATATAATTATTTTGAGTTTTGAAGTTTCACACCATTTCCCAGGCTGGAGTGCAGTGGCATGCTCACAGCCACCGCAGCCTCAACCTGCTGGGCTCCGGCGATCCTTCCGCCTCAGCCCTCCAAGTAGCTGGAACTACAGGTACCTGCTACCATGCCCCACTAATTTTTTGATTTATTGTAGAGATGAGGTTTAGCCAAGTTGCCCAGGCTGTTCTCGAACCTGTGGGCTCAGACAATCCTCTCGCCTCTGCCTCCCAAAGTGCTGGGATTACAGGCTCGAGCCATCAACTCAATCACCAGTTCCTCCCCCCAATTCCCAGAAGGTAGGGATGAAGCTGAAGGTTCCAAGCGTCTAATCATAGCTTCATCTTTCTGGCGACCACCCTCATTCAGGAACCCTCTAAGAGTTGCCCCATTAGAGCAAAAAATGCTTCTATCACCCAGGAAATTTCAAGGAATTAGCAGATCTGTGTACAAACTATATTTATGCGTATATATACATTTTTTTTCAAGACAAGGGCTTATTATGTTGCCCAGACTGGTCTTGAACTCCTAGGCTCAAACAATCCTGCCCTGGCCTCCCAAAGTGCTGGGATTATAGGTGTGAGCCACCATACCCAGCCTATATTTCTTATTATAAGTCACACTATCATACTGAATACATAAATGAATACATAAATAAATAAAAGCTGTAAGCCAAAATATTTCCATTAATTTCCTATAAGTGGTGAAATTAGGAGTGATCTTTTTAAAAATGTGGTTTTATTCTTTTAAACTACATCTATTTTCTAATTTTTATACAATAAGTATGCATTACCTATATATATATAAGAAGAAGAAGAAAAAAGAAGAAACTTATATTTCTGTTAAATTCTGCCATCAACTTATTCTCTGACCTGGGATACCACACCACTCCATCTTGTCTCAGAGTCCCCCCACAGCAAGAAATGGAGAGTTGGCTGGATGACCCCCAGGTGGCCTGGTGGAGGAGGGGTGGAGCTAGGAAAGGGTCTATAGCAGAGGGCACAGGAATCGAATGAAACTGGGGACAGAAAGATTCCCCATGAGTCAATGAAACCAAGTAGGTGCGGGATGCCAGTAAAGCCATGTAGGTGAGGGATGCCATAAAACTGTGTAGGTGCGGGGTGCTCTGTGCCCAAAGGGAGGCACAGAGCTGCCCATGCACTGTTAGCGTAACCAGGCATGAAACCACACCACATTTGAATGGTGACAAAGAACCCAAACCAACAGCAACAACAAAGAAGGAAATAAAAGTTACTTGAATGGGCATTAGCTTAAGAGGCTCCAAAAGGTTGTCTCTTGAAGGCTGTAAAACTTTAAGGCTTGGTGTAGCCACTTTGGAAAACAGTTTAGCGGTTCTTCAAATGGTTAAACATAGAGGTATCATAGGGTTCAGCAGTTCTACTCCTAGGTGTATACCTAAGAGATGTGAGAACATATGTCCACACAGAAACAGCATTATCCATAATAACCAAAAAGTGGAGACAACCCAAGTGCCCATCAACTGATGAATGGACAAACAAAATGTGGTAAAGACACATGATGAAATATTATTCAGTCATAAAAAGGAATGAAGCTGGGCTCAGTGGCTCAGCCTGTAATCCCAGCACTTTGGGAGGCTAAGGAGAGTGGATTGCCTGAGCCTGTGGGTTTGAGACCAGCCTGGACTACTTGGCAAGACCTTGTCTCTACAATAAATTTAAAAAATTAGCCGGGCGTGGTAGCACACACCTGTAGTTCCGGCTACTTGAAAGGCTGAGGTGGAAGGATCACCTGAGCCCAGTATGTCGATGCTGGGGTGGCCATGAGCATGTCACTACACCCCAACCTGGGAGATGGAGTAAGACTCCAACTCAAAAAAAAAAAAAAAAGAAAAGGAATGAAGTACTAACACGTGCTACAACATGGATGAACCTTGAAAACACTATGCTAAATGAAAGAAGCCAGACACAAAAGGCCACACATTGGATGATTCCTTTTATATTGAATGTCTAGAATACGCAAATCCATCAAGATGGAAAGTAAATGCGTGGGGTTTTTTTAGTTTTTTAGGTTTTTTTTTTTTAGGGTTTGGGGGATGAAGGAATGGGGGGAACGATGGCTAAAGGGTATGAGGTTTATCTTTAGGGTGATGAAAATGTTCTAAAATTGATTGTAAAGCTCTGCAACTGTATTAAAAACCACTGAACTGTACACTGTAAGTGGGTAAATTGCATGGTACATGAATAATACTTCAATAAGCCTGTTATAAAAAGAAGAAAAGAAAACAAATCGAAGGCTTCTTTTTCTAATTCATGTTATCAGTTCATTCTGCAGGCAAGAGGGATTTTAGCTCCCATTTATTAGAAGCCTCTCCTGTGCCCCTGGCAGGGGTGTTAATCGTGACACGGAGCTGGAGGACAGAGGACATGTAGGCCAATTGCTCCTGCAGCCCCAGCCAACAACCAGCGAACTGACAGACATGTGAGTAAAGTCCTCCTGGATCACTCAGCTACCTGCTGACCCGATCCTCCAATTGGCCATGGACACATGAAAGAGCCCAGCAGATATCAGTCATTCTGGGCCAGACCAGAAGATCTGCCCAGCTGGCCTCCAGAAGTATGAGCTAAACCAACGATGGTTGCTTAGGATACTGCATTTTGGGATGGTTTGTTACATAGCAGAGACCAATTAGCACACTTCTGGTTAATGTGTGAAAGTTCTTCCAGGAAATATACCAAGATGTGGAGCTGCCGGGTCTAGAATTGGCATGTTTTCAAGTCTACTAGCTCCTGCCAAGTAGCTCCCCTAGGTGGCTGTGCCAACTGACACTCTCACCAGCCCTGGGAGTGCATTCCTCGTGCACCACAATCTTGCCAATGCTTGGTAAGTCAGACATTATTCTTTTGCCAACCCAGTACGTGGGAAATGGTATCTCATTGTTGTTTTAACTTGCAACTCCCTGATCACCATTGAGGCTGAATATCTTTTCTGACGTTTATTGATTGAATGAGGTTTCTACGAACAAAGTGCCCTTGGCCGGATCTGTGTCTTTCTGACTTCTTGAAATGGCATACTCCCAGACGCATATTAGGTTTCACCTCTGGAGTGCCCTTCCCAAATCTTTTACCTGCCTTCTCCTTAAGACTCAGTGCAGCTCTTTCCGCCATCTTGGAGCCCGCTGAGGCCTGCTGGGAACAGGGCTTCTAAGAGACAAATATGTCTGGAAGACTGTGGTCCAAAGTCGTTTTTGCTAGCTATAAGCGAGGTCTCCGGAACCAAAGGGAGCACACAGGTCTTCTCAAAATTGAAGTTGTTTATGCCCGAGATGAAACTGAATTCTATTTGGGCAAGAGATGTGCTTATGTATATAAAGCAAAGAACAACACAGTGACTCCTGGCGGCAAACCAAACAAAACCAGAGTAATCTGGGGAAAGGTAACTCGGGCCCATGGAAACAGTGGCATGGTTTGTGCCAAATTCCGAAGCAACCTTCCTGCTAAGGCCATTGGACACAGAATCCATGTAATGCTGTACCCCCCCACAAGAATTTAAACAGATGGAAAATAGATCAATAAAAGTGGATTTGTGTTCTTGTAAAATAAATAAATAAATAAAAAAGACTCAGTGCAGGCATTCACTTCTCCAGGAAGCCTTCCTGACTTCCAACCCCCAGTTGGGTAGGTGTTCCTTCTATTTCCCATCTACCTCCCCTACTGGAACATTTAATTCATTCTATTGCAATAATCTAACTCAACTTCTAGAGCAGGGATATTCAGTACTTATTCAGTATGTATGTTTGTTGTATGAATGGGTGAAGCCCAGGCTATGCCTCTTGAAAAGTCTTAGCCTTCCAGCCTCAGTTTCCTCATCTGTTAAATGGGAATGAGACAGAGATCTTGGAGCATTGACATGAGAATTAAATGAAGAAAAGGACATCGTGTACCTAGTCATTGGAAGCTCTCAATATACTGAGGCATGCATTATCTAGAATAGGGAGGCCTTAATCTTTTTGGGTTGGAACACAGACTGTAGAAAAATAAAACATTGATACGCACATATGCACAAATATTGTACACAATTCCCAGGACTTCACAAATGCTCTGCAGTCACAAACTCCAAATTAAGTATCTATAATTTATAAGTATTTATAAATGTCAATTGATTTTCTTATTATGTCCATTCTTTGTAGCACCCAATAAATGTTCCATAAGAGGTTGCTGCTGAATGAGTTAATTTTGAACATGGATCAGCTGGCCCTGAAATTCCTCAATCAATGACCATCTCAGCCCACAGTCAGGCCTTCCTGGCCCGTCACCTGTAAGGAAAGAGGACTCCTCGCCAGAGTGACCTTGTCTTTTTCTGACAAGTGAAAACAATGGCACGAAGCTTCCTTGTGACTAGAGAAGTTTCCCACAGCATCCCTGGGCCAGTCACCTTTCCCAACCTCCTCACAGTCCTGCAAAAATCCTCATTTTCTCCAACTCCAAAATCAGAACAATGTGATTCTGAAATGTAACTGCAGTCTCCTTCTTGCTACAGTGCCTTTTAATTAGGCAACAAAAAGCCCTGGAGATCATACTACTCCCTTGTAATGGTGTGTTCCAGAAAATTACTGCCATCGGATTACATTAAAGAAAGGTTATTCAACTGACTCATTAGGCACATTTCAACAGTGTTAGGATACGGGGCTGTCATTGCTGTTATTGTATTTACAGAGCAAGGGACAAGTGCATGTCCTTCTGGAAGGTTAGAAGAGACAACTTAGTTCTCATAGAACAGCTAGGAGAGGAGAGGTTGAGAAGTCATGCCTGGAATTGGGACCTAAGGATGTCCCAATTGGAGATGGAGGAAGAAGTCTTTGACATTAGTTGGGAATATACTATTATGGGCTTAATTATCTCCCGGCTCCCAAATTTATATGTTGAAGTTCTAACCCCCAGCGCCTCAGAATGTAACCATATTAGGAGATAAGGCTTTTAAAGAGGGTGTTAAAGGTTAATTTTGATCTTGGATCAGTGCCCCCTGAAGTTCCTTGGCCAATGACTAACTCAGTCCATGGTCAGGCCTTCCTGGGCCATCACTTGCAAAGAAGGACTTCCTGCCAGAGGAGTGATCATGACTTTTTCTGATAAAAATTACATTAAAATAAGGTTCTTAGGGTGAGCTTTAATCCAATATGACTTATAAGAAGAGAAAATTTGGACACAGGCTTGTGCACAGAAACAGGTGAAAGACCATGTGAAGACAAAGACTGAGGATGGTCATCTACAAGCCAAGGAGAGAAGGCTCAAAAGAATCCAATCCTGTTGACACCTTGATCTTGTACTTCCTGCCCGCAGAACTGTGAGAAGAAGACAGTTTCTGTTGTTTGGGCCACCCAGGCTGTGGTATTTTGTTATGGCAGCTCTGGCAAACTAATACACATACTGTAGACCAGATGAACACTTGGCATATGTAACTGCATTTCATCTTTCCCACCTCCTTTGTTAGCTCTATTGAATGGACGAGGAAACAGAACCAGTGGGATTTGTCACTTATTCAAGGTCTTGCCCACTGGCTAGTGGCAGACCAGGATTTGAATCCAGTCCAATCTTACTCTGATGCCTGTCACGCCCTGCCAAGCTGCATAAAATTGAGGTGAGGAGAAAAGGCAGTCCTTGGCCTATGTAGATTTGAAAGTCTTTTCCAACACAGACAGCCTGTAGTTAGGGATGCCACGGAGGCACAGACATATTTTAAGTAAGCTCTGGTGTCTATGATACTCTTGAACGAGTGCTGTACTCACTGTGGATCTTTATGGAGTACAAGTGCATTTATAAATCTTTGAGAGCTGTCAGAGAAGAGGCCTGACGCTCTTCCAGGAAAAATCAGAACCTGTACCTGCAAATGGATGGTTCTCAGTTGCTGTCAAAATACTGTCAACATTGCTTAGCCCAGCATGCCAGGCCTGTAATAATTCGGCTCCTGTGCATTCCCCTCTCCAGCCAAATCTCGGGCCACGTGCTATGCAGAACTTACCCAGTTTCTGGAACATATTGCACTCTATCTTGCCTCTATGTCTCTGTTCATGCTGTTCATCTGCCCAGTGTCCTTCCCACCCTGCTCAATTGGTAACCTTTTACTCATTCAAATGTCATCCTTCAAATTTTCTCTCTTTCGAGAAGTCTCCTGGACCTCACCTGGAAGAATCAGGGGCTTTTTCCTCTGGGTACTTGTTACACTTTGCCATTTTCTGTGCCACAGACACACCCTAAGGGGATGCCCAGTGAGTCACACTCTTGGATATTCTCCTCTCCTTCAGTTTGGGCAGAACCTGTGACTTGCTTCCAACCAACAGAATATGGCAAAGCTAGCAGGATGGCATTTTCTTGCTTAGGTCACTTTGTGTGGCAAAGATGACAGGATGTCATTCCCATGATTACATTTCAGTATATCGAGCACCCTCCTCTGGAATAGAGCGAGAGACGCCCTTGCTGGCTTTGAAGAAGTCAACTATCTATCATGGGTTGGCCGCATGGCAAAACATCATGAGTAACTTCTTAGAACAGAGAGAGGCTTCCAGCCAACAGCCAGCAAAAAGGTGGGCCCTCAGTCAGCCTATCACAGAGATGAACTATGCTGTCGATCGCATGATCTTAGAAGTGGATCCTCCCAAGTGAAGATTTCAAATGAGAACACAGCCCTGCCAACACCTTGACTGCAGTCTTGTGAGATCCTGAGCAGAAGAAGCTAAACCATGCCCTGACTCCCAACTCGTGGAAACTGTGATATAATAACTGTGTGCTGTTTAAGAAATCAAGTGGGTAACACTTTGTTACACAGCAATAGATTACTAATATACTCTATTATAGCACGTAGCTAGAATTATTCTTTATATGTTATTCCCAACTAGATGGGAACCATGAGAACAAGGACTAGAGTTCAGCTCTTTCAGCCTCTACGCAGTGCCTGGTACATAGTAGGCACTCGATAAATGTTTGTTGAATGAAAAAAAGTGAATGCAATCTTTATGGTTCCACTTGACTGAAAAAAAAAGACTATATTCTAGGATGTTGAAACTCCATTTACTATTACCTTCATAGAAGGTCAATGAGAATATCATATTTCCAAAGAATAAAGAAGAATGCAGAGAGCAAGCATTCTTCTGTAACAATTATAGAGTCTTTGACACAATTTGCCAAGTAGTTGGGCACCATGGGCCTTGTAAATGTAATAACAATGTCTGCCAAGTGTCTTTGAAGGTGGTCAAAGTCAAAGGCAAAAATCACAAAACCAGCTAAAAGGCAGCTAGGACCATTAGCTGCTATTTGAAACTCAGAATCATTAAGAGCTCCGAACCAGTCTGAGGAAGAGTCATCAGTCAGCTGTGAAGCCTGGGAAAGAATTCTAAATCTGCATCAGCCCAGAACTCCCAGAAACTCCACTTGGTGCCCTCCCCCTTTGTCCTCCTCTTCTTCCCTCCCCCACTTCCTCCTCTGCTAAGGAAACAAAAACATAATCCTCAGAGTTAGAGAGCCCTGCAGACCACCACCTCCAAGCATCTCATTGTACAGATGGGATGACTGAGGCACAGGGAGAAAGGACTTGGCCTGTAGAATATGGAGGATTCCGAGAACAGCATTCATTTTCAGAATCCCTAGAAGACTGAAGTTAAAAACAAAGCAAAACAAAATTTTCCTTAGTGATCAGTGAGGAAATGCGGCAATTATACAGAAAATCAGACACCTCGTTGTTAAAAAAAAAAAAAAGTTTGACAGGAGCTATATAGCTAGGCAAAGGGAAGGAGTGGTTTTCTCAAAGCTTCGTACTTCTTATAACCAGCCAGAGTTATGCCGTGTTGGGTGTCTCCCTGGTCGCAGCCACTGTGATGTACTTTCCATGGGTCATCTCCCTCAGCCTTCCAACTATCCCTTTTCAAATAGCCATTTTTTTGCTCTCTTTTTTTTACAGATGAAGAAACTGAGGCTCAGAGAGATGATGCGGTCTCTCCAAGGTTACATGACCAGGAACTAACCAAGACCGTCTGTAATACTGACTGTGGTGCCTGGGAGCCCCACTCCACAGCCCCTGATATTCCCATCTAGCCATTTTTTAAAATCACATTTGATGCATGCAACACAACGGGACAGCTCTGGACTGTCAGCTCCAGGAAGACAGGGATAATGGCAATCTTGCTTCTTCAGAATCCCCAGAATGTTTTCTGGCAGAGCAGAGGGAGCTAAGTACCATCTGAATGATGAATGAATGCATGAATGGCTGTCCCCGTTAACCATGCTGATGTGCACATGGCAAGGGTGTTTTCGTTAGGGGATTCTCTAATCTGAACCAAGCTGGTGTTGGAGTGAGTGTCCCAGTGTAACCAATACATAATCCCCTGATTTAAGGAGCTCTTACAGACTTCGCAGTAATCGGATTACAGATAAGGTCACTTCCACTGCTCTGCCTTTTTCCAGCCCCACAAACTGACTCTCTGCGATTTATTTTTTATATCATGATAGCCTGCTATTTTCCCCAAAGCTGTGTAAGAGAAATTAATGCCACTTGTCTTACTTCAAGGTGTAGTGAGAGCATATACTTTGTAGAAACCACTCATAGCCTAAACACTCAGTTTCCTCATCTGTCAAGTGGGGGTAATAATAGTATCCATTTCACAGGATTCTGCGGATTAAGAGAAACAATGCCTGAAAAGTGCTTAGCACTCTGCAATCACTCAATACATTTTCCTTTTAGTTACTAATAAAAGAGCCTGTGGCAGGCACCACCAGCTACTGGTGGACTGTGGGCAAGACAGCAACTTCTTTGGGCCCTGGCTGTCCTATGCATAACAGAAGGGTGGGAGATGGAGAGGTCCAAGGACTCATTCAAAAAATAATCACTAGGCACCTACTCTGTGCTCATCCTTGCTGAGGAAGAGTCATCAGTCAGCCATGAGAGATAAAGGAGCCAGGGCCTCTGCTCTTGAGGGACCCTTGTGTGGTAAGAGCTTTAACTGAGATGGATGTCAAGCCTTGTGGGAGTGCTTGGTGTGTGCAGGGTATATTGAAAAACACTTGGCATACAAGAATGCAATTGATATTTGCAATAACATTGATGACAGGGCCGCTGTCTTATTTTACAGGTAGGGGAACTCAAACACAAAAGCCCTTCATGGTTTGCAAAAGGTCACAAAGTAGACAATAGCAGAGTGCGATTTGAACCTGGAGCCCAACTCTGTGTCCTAATGCCCTTCCTGCACAAACTTTACCTTACTCTCCATGATGATGAGACAGACTCTTAGGAGATGACACCCAGGCCAAGACAAATACCTGTATCTCTCCTCTCTTCCCGGTGCTTTTGTGCGTCCTCTTTTCTCGCCTCTGTCTTATCTCTCTGCACTTTCATCAATACTGTTTGCATTATCTACTAGTCATGGAAGCCACTATTTCTCTTTTCTCTGCTAGTACTGTTCCCACAGACACTGCAGGGAAGAGACAAGCTGTGGTCCTGAAACAAAAGTGATTAACTCCAGCTGCTAAATTCCTTTTTCCAGGGATCCCAGAGCTGGAAAAGCCATCTCGTGACACCAAGCATTTGATAGCTTACAGCCTCTTCCTCCTCCTCTGTCCAGGCTGGAAACACCAGGGTCCCCAAAGTCTCTCCTCTCCAACTCTCTAAATGATGCCTTCTTTACTAAACCCCTGTTATTTCTTTCCACCACAAAACGTCAGCTTTTCAACCAGGAGTCATTAGTACGGTATGCAACTTGTCTCTAACCTCTGATATTGCCAGTCAAATTTTCTAGAGAAAATGTGATTCCTCATAGCATTCCCAGCAGAGATAGTGGAATAGTTCAGCATCTCTGAACCAAGCATTTGGGAAACAGCACAGCACAATAGTTCAGAGTAAGAGCTCTGGGGCCAGGCTGTCTGGGTTCAAATCCTTCCATTAACTGCCTCCGTAACCTTGGGGGTGTAGTTACTTCCGTTTATCTCCGTGTCTTATTTTACCAGGAGAATGATGATGATGATGACAACAGTAGTGGTGGTGGTGGTACCTCCCTTATAAAGTAATGGGAGAATTGAATGAGTTAACATACAAGTGCTATAAGCTCTTTGGCACTCAATAATCATTATCTATATTTTTCTATATGCTCCATGGGAAATGCATCTCAAATTAGTCTCTATCGCCTTCTGAAGATACATTCCAGTGAGTAAGAGGAAAGAAGTCCCCAAAGACTATGAAATAGAAAAAGACTTTCTAAGATTGCGACAAAAAAGGGGAAAATAACCAACAACTTTATGCCATTCTATGCATTGCGACATGCTTTCATTTACTACACAGAACATGGAACGTGCATGTCGCAGCTGCCCTCTGGAGGAGGCAGGGAAGGTTTGGGAGCCCCCTTTTACAGATGAGAGGTGAAGTCACGCAACGAGTTAAAGGGAGGTTCTGAGACGGGAATAATGGTTTTTCTGCCTGATATCCAGAGTGCAGTTCAATACCATGCTTCTTGGTTAAAACAAACACCTAAGAAACAACAAACAAAAATTCCGTTCAACACAAAGCGCTTCTACGCACTTCTGAGTTGTGCTAAGCATAAAGTACAATGCAATTCCCTCTTCTTCCCGCTGTCTTTTCAACTGCTCCATTGTGCTCAAGTTTCAGGAACATCCCTAGCGGAAGAGCATTGATTGGCCAGAGTGGGGGAGCAATAATGAACAATTAAAAGTGCCTTTGGTGAAGAAAGCAGAGGAAGCCTGAGGCATGCACGAGAGGATATTTTCCTTCTGAAGAGGGCAGTATGCAACCAAGGCCAAGTCGTGCACTCAGGGTTTCCTCCCCTCTTGAAGGCCAAAGTGCAGCCCTCAGAAGCCCAGGCATCTTGGTTTTCCAAGAGCTTATTTCTGAACAAAAAACACACCTTCATACATCAAACAGGATTCTAGAATTTTGAGCACAGTTACACGCTGCCTCTCGCCTGAGGGGCCACAGTGCAAAGATACTAAAGTGGTTATGCAAGATGGATGGAAGAAACTCAGACAATGTCTTTTTCTCTCAACTGCCCTCCCAAATCGTCCTCCATGAAATTAAACAATAGCACAGCATCCCAGGTGATCTCTGATGTTTGCAGAAGAAAGTGCTTTTCTTTTTCTTTCTTTCTATTTTTTTTTTTTTGTCTCCCAGGCTGGAGCGCAGTGGCACGATCCCGGCTCACCACAGTCTCGACCTCCTGGGCTGGGCGATCCCTCTGCTTCAGTTTTCTAAGTAGCTGGGACTACAAGCATGCGCCACCACACCCGGCTAATTTAATGTAATTTTGTTTGTTTGTTTGTTTTGTTTTGTTTTGTTTTGTTTTGTTTTGTTTTGTTTTGTTTTGAGTTGGAGTCCCACTCGATTGCCCAGACTGGAGTGCAGTGGCCGCTGCCGGCCACCGCAGCCTCGACCTGCTGGGCTCCGGCGATCCTTCCGCCTCAGCCTTCCGAGTAGCCGGAATTACAGGCACGCACTACCACGCCCGGCTAATTTTTTTGATTTATTGTAGAGATGATGTTTCGCCTGCCCAGGCGGGTCTCGAACCCGCGGGCTCAGGCAATCCACTCACCTCAGCCTCCCAAGGCGCGGGATTACAGGCTGAGCCACCGAGCCCGGCTTAATTTAATTTTTTTTTTTTTTTTGGTAGAGATGAGGTCTACTATGTTCCTTAGGCTGGTCTTGAACTCCTGAGCTCAAGCAATCTTCCTACCTCGGCCTCCCAAAGTGCTGGGGTTGCAGGTGTGAGCTACCGTGCCTAGCCAATAAAGTGTTTCTTTTTCTAGTAAGACTGCATGCAGTGTGGTTTCTGCTACCTAGAGCAAAACACCTTCTTGAAAACACCCTTTGCACAGAAATAAAACGTTGGGACTAGGGATGTGAGCTCCAGGGACACATTTATCAAGCCAATCACAGTAATTATAATTAGAACACAAACTAAGTGAAAACTAAGCATGAAATACATTTGCAGAAAACCTGAACTGCATACAATTAAGCCCTGCCTGGCGGCATTTTGAGGTATGCCATTAATACATTTTGGTGGTGGAGAAGATTGATTTTTTTCTTAAATATCTTGGTCTAGTTGCGTTAAAGGTGTCAACGGCAGTTAAGGAGTAGGAGTAAGGATACATTATTGACTGCTAAACTTAGAGCTGTAAGACAGATGTCCAAAGGTAGCTTAACTGGCTATTTTAAAAGATCTCCTCAGACATCCTGTTAAATATGCTCATTGGGCATTAATTTAACCAAAATGTGTTCTAGGAACATGAAGGAGAAAATTGAAGATCTTTAAAGAAAAACACAGCTTAAATTCCTAGCCACAGTTAGCATTAAGGCAACAGTGTTGAAAGTTTTTCCACTGTTGCCTTATGTCCTAATTCCACCCTCCTTAGGGATTCTTCCTTCAGGTGTCACCTCTTCAATAAAGTCCTTGACACTTATCATACTAGTTTTTGACTTTACTTATTTATACATACATGATCTTTCTTCCCCGTAAGACTGTGACCTCCTTGAGGTCAGACATTTTGTCTCTTTAACCTGGGCACACAACTCAGCACAGGATAGGTGCTTCCAAAATGTTGAATGAAGAGCAATCAAATAAATAAATGAATATGTAAATGAATGAATGAATGAATGATCTGGGTTCTGCTCAAATCAACCACTCCAGCAATACTCCACATCTCCCTCTGCCAGACAGAAGTCAGCTGGCTTGGCAATGGTAATTTCCACACAGTTTTAGGGAAAATACCTAGGAGAATAGCTTAGAAGAGGCCAGCAGGTTGGAAGGGATGTATGAGAGATGTGTGTGAGATGGGGGAGTAGGAGGGCACTATGGAGCTCCTTAGAAAGTCCTGTTTGAATAAAAACACGGGGCTTTTACGTGGATTGTTTTTGGGGTTTGGGGGTATACTTCTTCCCATTTTGTCTTGGGTCAGGAGGGCATACTTTTTTCATAAACGACTTCAAATATATATACATATATATTTTTGACATAATTGTAGATCCAAAGAAATATGACATAGACACCCCATGTCTGCTTTACCTAGTTTCCCCTGATGTTGATGGGATCACAACTAGGACATTGACATTGATACAATCCACCCACCTTACTCAGATTTCACCTGCTGTAGATGCACCCAATTGTGTGTGTACGTATGTGTGCGTGGTGTGTACAATTTCGATTTCTGAAAACGGCTTTCCTCAGCGCTGGAGACTGGGAAAGGGTCTCCAGGCTGATCGTATTCATCTCTTGCACACAGTAGGTGCCCAACGATGGTCCACATAAACACTTGCGGTTGTAATACCAGTGCGTGTGCACGAGGGAAGCGCAACATTTTTAAGGCAGAAAATCGAGCCTGAAGCGTCCAGTATTTTAGAGGCAAAAAGCAACCACAAGCAAACAAGCAAACAAGCGCAAGCGCGCACACACACAGACAGACACACACACACACACACACACACACACACACACACGCACTCGGCTATTTTTTCCAGTTGTGAATTAGCTCGCCGGCTAATTGCTTCAAAGCGATCCTGGCGCACATGCTGCGAACGCCAGAGAGCACTGTTTCTGGGCCCTCCCGCCTCCTCCGCCCCTGGGGCTGGAGGACACAGGGGCTCCGCCCACCCCTACCCCCACTTTCACCCCTTTCTTCCCCGGGCCGGACTGTTTCACCCCGTCTCCAGGCAACCGCCAGGCGCGCCAGGCGGGACGTCATTTCCTGAAGAGCCCGCGGGGGAGGGGGCGGCAGGGGGGAGGGGCAGGGGGCGGGGCCAAGGCTGGGCTGGCGACGGCGTCGGAACCCGCTGGAAGACTCGGCCCCGGGCGGCTCAACAGTTCGCAAAGTCCGGGCTCGCGGCCGCGCGGCTCCGTCTGTGCCCCGGCGGGGCAGGGGCGCGGGGTCCCCGGGCTGCTGCACCCCAGGGCGGCCCCGGACATGCCCCGCACCCCCTGCCGGACG
This sequence comes from Tarsius wallacei, assembly GCA_963574415.1. NCBI lineage: Eukaryota > Metazoa > Chordata > Mammalia > Primates > Tarsiidae > Tarsius > Tarsius wallacei. The sequence continues at coordinate 27,674 of CAUYQG010134669.1, read as the reverse complement.
CCCGCGCGGCTCCACCGGCCGCGACTCCGGGGGCTCTGGGACTAGAGCGCCCCCCACCCCAACTTCTGACTTTGGGGTCCCCGGCCCGAGAGGAACGGGCGGCCCGGCTGGGGGAGCCTCGGGCATGGTGTGACGGGGCGGTCGGCTCTGCTGCGCCCCCCACCCCGGCCACCCGTGGTCTCTGTGCCCTCCAGAATGTAGCTGCTCTCTGCGCCCCCCGGACTCCAGCCGCAGTCTCCGCGACCTCCGGGCTCCTGCAACCAACTCTTTGTCCCCCAAGAACCCGCTGCCGTCTCTGCGTGCCCCGGATTCCAGTTTCGCGACCCCCGCCGTCTTCGCGCCCCTGGGACTCTAGCAGTGCTCTCCGCGACCCTCCAGGCTCCAGCCGCTGTTCCCGTGACCCCCAGACCCAGACTCCAGCCGTGCTCTCCGCGCTCCCCAAAACCCAGACTCCAGCCGCCGTCTCCGCGTCTCCCGGGATCCAGCCCGGTCTCCGCGTCCCCCAAAGCCCAGACTCCAGCCGCGACCGCCGCGCTCCGGGGACCCAGCTGTCGCGCCAGCGCCCGCGAGTGCAGCGGCGCCCCCCCACCCCCGCGCGCCGCGAGTCCGGCGGGGCCTCGGCGGGGAGATGAACGCGCAGCTGGACGGCCTGTCGGTGAGCTCGTCCTCCACCGGCTCGCTGGGCTCGGCGGCCGCGGCGGGCGGCGGCGGGGGCGCGGGGCTGCGGCTGCTGTCTGCCAACGTGCGCCAGCTGCACCAGGCGCTGACCGCGCTGCTGAGCGAGACGGAGCGGGAGCAGTTCACGCATTGCCTGAACGCCTACCACGCGCGCCGCAACGTCTTCGACCTGGTGCGCACCCTGCGCGTGCTGCTGGACAGCCCGGTCAAGCGGCGCCTGCTGCCCATGCTGCGCCTGGTCATCCCGCGCTCTGACCAGCTGCTCTTCGACCAGTACACGGCCGAGGGCCTCTACCTGCCCGCCACCACCCCCTACAGGCAGACCGCCTGGGGCGGCCCCGACGGCGCGGGGCCGGGGGAGGTGCGCCTGGTGAGCTTGCGGCGCGCCAAGGCCCACGAGGGCTTGGGCTTCAGCATCCGCGGGGGCTCGGAGCACGGCGTGGGTATCTACGTGTCGCTGGTGGAGCCAGGCTCCCTAGCTGAGAAGGAAGGGCTGCGGGTCGGGGACCAGATTCTGCGCGTCAACGACAAATCCCTGGCCCGGGTGACCCACGCCGAGGCCGTCAAGGTAGGGCTGTGGCTTGGAGAGGAGTACGAGGCAGAGTGTGGGCAGAGTGGCCAGTAGCTCCGTGCTGTGTGTCCTTAGGCGAATCGCTTGACCTTTCTGGGCTCCATTTTTCTTGAGTTCAAAACAAGAATTTATAGTTTACGGAGCAAATAGGTGCCAGGCACTGGTTATATAGAGATGCACAAAACAAGGACCTTGCCTTGGTAGGGCTTAAAGGACAGCGCAGGAGATCGGCTGCCTCAAAATACTAGGGCAAATATATGGTTACAAAGTGTGCAAAGAGCTGTGGATTCTTATGCGCATTTGAAGAGATTAAAGCCTCTGCTTGGCGTATAGTTAGTAATCAGTAGGTGGCCTCTACTGCTGCTATTGTCATTTTCATTATCCTGTAGGTTCTTGACCCTGAAAGTTTAGTTAGCACTGAAGTGGTGGGAGGAGGTGGTTTGAGTGATCCACGGAGCTCTGGCCTGCCCCTGCAGCAGCGTGTGCACCAGGCTGTAGATCCTGGAGCAAATCACTTGCCCTCTTGGAACCTCTTCTACACTTCGAAAATGGGGCAGCAGGACCAGATAAGTGGTCCCTAACCTTGTTGGAAATGAGGTCCCTGCCTGAATATAAAAAATGAAGTCCCCAGCCCCTGAGAGTATTTGTACTTTGAGTGTCTGTTAATTGAGAAAAATAACCTCATGACAGCAAGCTTCCAAGGCTTTAATCATGCTGTTTAAAGGATATGCCTGCTCGCTGATCTCACAGCCCAGGGCTACTGAAAACCAGTTCGAGTGTGAGATGGATAGTGTTTGGTGCACGGTGGATTCAAGGATCTCTTGCAGGCATTTAGTCCCACCCTCTTCATGTGCAAGGGGAAGAGAGAAGAGTTTTGGGGGGAAAGGGACATCAACACACACTCTGCTTCTGCAGAGGAATGCTTCTCCAGGCTTTGACTGGCCTGTAAACCCCCGCCTCCTGGGCCTCTGCCTTGGTGCAGCTGTTTTGAGCTCCAGCTGAGGGCCTGCTGGTTACTGGGAAACTCCAAGCAGCAGAGGCCCGCGGCTGCTTCCTGTGTGTGGTCGGTGACCTGTGGTCAGATGAGTCTCAAGCTGACTCCCTGGCTGTGCGCCTGGGATAGCACCCCATCTCGTCTCTGACCTTGGTTTCCCTCATTGGCTTCCCGGCCCCTCGGCCCCTTTGGGGAGGCCCCTGAGGCTTTTGGAAACTTCTTGGCAGCTTCTGGAAAAAGGCCAGTTGGTTTATATTGTTCCAGGGTGCAGTGGGCAGAGCTCATTGTGAGTTTCCATGCCACAATTCTCTTCTCAGTCTCCTCCCCGCCAACAAGCTTTCCCTTTTGTCTAGCATTTCATATATTTATAAAGTCCATTAACCTTGGACCTAAAAGGTCTGGAGTTCCCAGATGATAAATTTGTGCACTAAAGATACTTGATTCAAATGGTCGTTTATAAATGTGGTTTCAATTTTAGTGGCAGTTTAAAAAGACTTGTGTAACTTAATCATCACAAGGTGATAGGGTTTGGAAAGGCTGTCAGTTAACCCAGGCAAGAAAAACACGAATTCCTCCTACAGTTTGCACCCCATACTCAGCTGTGCCACAAGGGTCGGGCTGTTTGGCTGCGAGTTTCAGTTTACCGGCAACTGCCCCCCGTCCCGCCCCCATCTTATTGATAATGCTCCAGATCTTTTGTCCGAGCCTCCTTCAACTACACCAGGTGCTGTTGAGCTGTAAGTTAGAGCAGCACCAGGCTTCGGCTCGTTTATTTATCCTTGCTTCTTCCAGAGTCAGAACTCGCCATGGCATAGTTTTCGAAGCCAGAGAATGTGCGCGTTTGCCGGCAAGGGAGAGGCTGGTAGGAGCAGAGTTGTCCTTGAAGTGTGGTGCCTGTGGCACAGAGCCTGGGTGAGCCGTGTGGCCCGCCTCTCCGGCTGTCATCAGCTGCTCAGGCAGAATGAGCTCCTCCTGCCTCAGGGATGCCCCTCTTCCGGCCATGGCCCAACACACTGCCTGCCACAGGTGGACCCCTTTGGACCCCTCAGAAGCAACAGGCAAAAGGAATGCTGCTTTGTGTCACATGAACTCCAGGGAAAAAAGGGACAGATTTTCCACAGGGGGTGGAATTTAAAACGGAGGAGGTGGAACTTAAGTCCCTGAGGTCACATCAGGGTTGCTCCATGGCAGATAGATTCAGGGACAGTTTGAAAGAACACCTGGAGAACTACTGACACAGTTCCACAAAATTATGAGTGTGAAGTCCCTTAACTGAAAGCCAAAAGAGACCCCCGTTCCTCCCCTGGGCACAGACAGCCCCTTTCTCTGCTTGGAGCCCCTCTGAGTAAATTTCAGTACTGCAGGGCACCGTGTCCGGTCTTTTATGGTAAAGGGACATTACTGTTAATGGACTTTAGACTTCATTTGAATTTCATCAGTTTTTCTGAAAATGTCCTTTTTCTGTTCCAGGTTACCACATTTTCAATCTTAAGATTCTTAAAATCTTTTCTGAGACAGAAAGGGGGGGTGGGGAAGAACCTCTGAGCTTCCCAAAAGGGGAGGAGGAGACTGTGTGTGTAATAAAAAGAAAATGAAATTAAAATAAATCTTAGGAATCAAGTTACTTAAGAGCTTATGAATCAGAGAGGATTGTAGCTTTTTAAAGAGTGGATTGGGCAAAGATTTTTCCTACTTGACTTTCTGACAAATCAAGCATCCATTGTGACCGAAGGCAGTTCAGTGAGGATTTTAGTCTCCATCCACTGGGGCTCCCATTCCTCTCTTGAAACCCATTTGCTAAATCAGTAGTGACAGGTCCAGATAAGGCAAAACCATTTACTATTTGCAATTACGTTGAAATGTTTGATTTTTGAAAAATCTATCTTGAATGAGCAGACGCCAAACTAATAATAAAAATAAAGAGAGTAGATCTTCCTGAGGTTTTCTGCCAAATATGCTGGATAAATTAGTCAAGGAGTCCACAGACCAGAGATGCTGCCTTCGACTCTGCTCCACACTCGCTGTGTGACCTTGGGCAACTCACTGATCCTCTCTGTGTTCCAGGGTAGATGGCATAGGATGTCCAAGATCCCTTCCAGCTCAGACAGTCTGTGGTTTGCTTGGTATGTGCTACACAGAAGGCATTTAGAAGGCCTAATCTGGTGTTTTCTTGTTCTGTTGAAATTGCTTTCGTTAAAGGCAGAATAAAGAAAGTTGGCTAAAGATTGGGAGATGAGAATCTTGGCACTCTTATGTAGGATCCTACTAAATCAGGAAATTGATAGGTTACACACTGTACTGACGAGAGCTTGACTGCTGTCTCTTGACCCAAGAACGCCAACCCTGGTGCTATTCCAGAGCAAATGAGAAAATGACAGTGGGATTCTGGCACTAGCAGCACCACCCTGGGAGCACTCAAAATCAGACTCCCTCGCTTGCTTTCTGAGTCTCCTGGTTACTTGGGTAGCAGAATGCAAGGTATTCAGGTACTGCTGGGATATGTGTATTTATGTGTGTGTTTCATCTCGATAAAAATTAAACGACTTCCTCATGCTCTCAGCATCCCATGGGTACATTCAAGGAGCATGTTAGAATTCAAAATATTACAGAAGTTAACAACTGTTGCTGGTCCTTTCATCGAATTAGAGGTATCACACCCTCCTTCCCTTTGCATAATAACCGGAAAGAATCTATCTGTATTAATATAAGTCATTAGCTTTGGTCCAGCACGTCCTAAACGACTCAACTATCCTTTCCCCATTGTGTGTGGTTAGCTGAAGCCATTACAAATTATTACCACTTTCAACTGTGTGTCTGAAATGTAGCTTCACCCTCTGGTTTCCTTTCTGTATTCCAACTTGAAAACCGTGTACAGGCATGAGCTTTCCTCTGGTCAGCCGTGACATGTGGAAAGCTCACTCTGGTTGCTGCATATCCAGAGTGTGATGAGACTATGCATTGCGAGGGCCCATTTCTCTAACTCAGTCTTGTATATTTAGTTGGTTCAAGCTGATACTCAAGGTTTTAGAAAATTACGATGCCTGTGTAGGACAAAATCCTCTTTCAACCAGTTACTTACTCTTCACATCAAAGAAGCACTTTGTAGAGTGGAACAGAGTGCCTTTTTTTTAAAGGCTCGATGTTTTCATACTAGAAGATTCTCACCTCCTGACTTGAAGGTGGTTAGCTGAAGCCATTACAAATTATTACCACTTTCAACTTTGTGTCTGAAATGTAGCTTCTCCCTCTGGTTTCCTTTCTGTATTCCAACTTGAAAACTGTGGACAGGCATGAGCTTTCCTCTGGTCAGCCGTGACATGTGGAAAGCTCACTCTGGTTGCTGCATATCCAGAGTGTGATGAGACTATGAAGGTGGGCATGAAAGAGACATAAAATCATCCTAGCGCTAGCATCTTGTTTTTCTGTCATTCCCCTCTGCTGACAAACCAAGTGTTGTTTATTCCTTGCCATAGAGTCATCATTCAGATGGAGCTGCAAAGATAAGTGTGAGCCCTTTAACCCCTGACCAATCGGATTGTGTGTGTGTGGCTGCTTCCCACCTCTGTCTGCCTGCAGCCGCACAGTGGTGCACAACCTGTCTGCACCTGTCAGTGCACACAGCCTTGCGCATGCCTGTATGCTTGAGCTCGACGCTCATGTAGATCTGCTCCGACTCATAATCCTCCTTCCGTCCTGTGAAGGGCTTTGCACTGAAGCAGGCATTCATAAGGGATTAGGCTCTAACTGGCAGTTTCTAGCAAGGTTCTTTTGTGACCTGGAAGGGCAGCCTTTGGTCTCTGTTGCTTGGGGACCCCAGACAAGTCCCCAGTCAGGACCAGAGAATCTGATTAGAAGAATGACATTAAATGGCTGGAAGTAGCTGGAGGCTGAAATACAAATCTTTCAAAATGGATTATTTTTCTTTAAAAAAAAAAAAAAACTCCTGAGCAAGAATCTTATATTAACTTTGAGCTCACACAGATTCCTAATTGTGCCCCAGGGTGGGGGTGATTTTTAAGATCTCCTTGCTGCTGACATTTCCCTGGTACTTTTAGAGCCTGGCAGGTGGATAGGGTGCAGAATAGCAATCAAACTCTCTCTCCATTCCATGCCCATGCGTTCCTGGTGTCAGCTGCATGTAGCAAGCAGCACCGTGGGGCCAGTGCACTTGTGCTTTGTTTTATTTTTTAATAGACTTTTTATTTTTTTTCGAGCAGCTTTAGGTTTGCAGCAGAATTGAGCAGACGGTATGAAAATTTTTCCGTATACCTTCTGCCCCCACACATGCACAACCTCCCCCACACCAACAGCCCTACCCCCACCCCCTGCTCCCCACCCCCTAGCCTTCTGCCCCCCCCCCCACCATTGTGGTCCCTTGGCTGCAACTGATGAACCTACATTGACACCTTGTTATCACACAGAGCCTGTAGTTTACTTGCTCTGTGTTTTAACGGCTTTACTTGCTTTACCGGAAGGCTGTTGGGCAGAGAGGAGGCTGTCCTTAGTGAGTGCCTTCTATGTATCAAGGGCTTTGTTCCTCCTGTCCCATCCAATCTTCCCCAGGGGAGGCAGGGAGGCAAATAGAATCATGCTCAAGGAGATGAAATTGGTGAGTCCAAGGCCGCCACTGGGGACTAAGAACCAAGTGGCCTCCCTGCCTGGAAGCCAGTCCACGAGGTTTGTAGTCAGCTTCCTGGAAGACAGCATTGGTCCCCTACTGGAATGCAGGCAGATGTCACATTTTGAGCCTGGCATTTGAGGGCCTTTTAAGAACTACCTAGAGACTTCATTTGAGTATGTGGGAAGTCCGAGACCTACACATCAGCCCATCCCATTGTTGGTAGAGCCTCTGTTCATATTCTCTCAGCAGCCCTTCCCACAAGCCTGTGACTGGTACTTGGGAGTCAGAGATGAACAGGACACAGCCCCTGTCCTTGGGGAGTCATGGGGGAATACAGACTCATCTTTGGCCACAGATCACCCGGCATTTTAAGTGCTGTAACACCCTCATGCCTGTGCATCCCTGCCACCCTCTCTGAAGCAGGAACCCCCCTGCCCACTCCTCCATTCTTTCGCCCAGCTTTAATTTCTGTCACCCCCTTGTCATGACAGGAGGACATTTCTTTATGTTTGTTTCTTATCTGCCTCCCCCTTTATAAGTGTACTTCTTGAGAACCGAGATTTTGTCTACCTTCCTCATTCACGTATCCCTGGCTCCTGGCACACAGTAGGTACTTTAATAAGTAAATGAACATTGTCAAATGAATGCAGTGATCTTGCTCCTAATCCAATGCTAGTGAGTTCAGGATTCTCCAGCTCCTGAGAACAAGATCTGGAGAAAGTCCATGCATGGCAGCATAGTGGATGCTGGACGGAAGCATGGAGGAAAGCCATAGGCTCTAGCGTGTGCTTTACCACCAAGCTGGCCGTATGGCCAGAAGCGGTTCCCATGACATCTCTGAATCTCAGTCTTTGGAGCTGTGAGTTGAGCATAGTCACCTCCCACTTGCCTCCTTCCCGGATGGCTGTGAGGAACAAATAACTTACCAGGTGTGACCACATTTGAAACCCTCTTCTACTTTCAGTGAAAAGGCTTTACAAAAATGTGGTCTGTTCCTGGGTGAGCAACAGCTTTTCTCATCCTCTGCAACTCAGATCTACCCTTTGAGACCCTTTCAGTAGTTCATTTGTCACTTTGCTGTTAATTTTCAAACCACATTCCCAGAAGTGGGTTATTTCGGCAGCCTGATTGTGTCTGTGAGATTCCAGAATAGAATCATTTATGCATTCTGAAGCAATCAATGAACCAATTTTGGGTGAGATATATCTTCTGGCTTTTTGTTTTTTTGTTTTTAACTGTCCAGTTTTCTAGAAGCACCAACATTTTGGGTGAAGGCCAAGTCCCCAGTAATCACATGTGTGTCCAAACGCTGCTTTATTCTCTCCCGAGAATGTATAAATGGACTTATTTTTCCTTTCTTTTCAGTCCCAGCACCTTTGCCTCTTTTCCCCTTTGAGAATTTGTGTTCCTTCTGCTAAATTGACTGCGGCTTTGCTTCAGTCGGCAGCTAGTTTCATCATGATTTTTCCTACCTGAGTTTCCTAATATCAGCATCCTCTCAACTCTGAATGCAAAGCAAATACATCAGCGCAAATATAACAACTCCCAAGATGTCCCCTTTCCTGAATCCTAAAGCTGCCGGCTGCAGGGAAGAACAGAGTCAAATGACATCAGTAAGGGTGTTTTCACATACCCAGATACCCAGGTGTTGGGGCTTTGGCGGTAGCAGTTTACCGTGTTCGCTTGCTGGAAAAGGAACAGGCTCCCCAGGCAAGTCTTAACCACACCAAGGTCTGGAAAACACTACCTTCCTTTAGGGTCCCCTCCATGCTCAACATAGTTTATCCACGTAAGACCTGACCAGAGAGGTGGACCTACCCTGTCCCCATCCTTAGATTTATGGAACAAGATTCCAGATGTGCAAGGTCAGCTGGTACCTTGGAAAATCCAAGGAAGGGAGGTCTGTACCCAAGAGATTAGAGATGGGTTTGAGATTGACCTGGGGTCATTTGATAGTTGTTACTTGGCTGTCACCTTGGGCAGGTCCCTTTGCCTCTGACTCAAATATCTCCACCACCAAACCTGGCTCACAGTCCTCACAAGTTGGTCATTGTTACCCTTGCACATTCTAAGTCTTAAAAATATGGCAGTGGCAGTCCCACTTGTGAGCATTGCAATGAAGAATGTTGTCAACTGCATATGCTTGACTTTCAACGTTTTCTGTTGTGCCTGCTTAGTTTGTGTTTGTTTTTTAAAGTACCATTGGAGGAAAATAACCTGGATTCTGGACCCATGTGATCCATCGTAGATGTTTGAATTGCAGAGTCATTTACTAAATGTAGTCGGCATCCCCACGTGGACAGAGTTTCTTTCAAAATGTAATTGCTCCTATCTGGCTTTTGGCAACTGCATTTTTGCTTTACAGCAGAGAAGCCCAGGGGTTGAATGGAATTGTGTGCCCCCCTCCCATCCCCTTGGATTATCTGTGAGGCCTTAAAAAATGTGGGGAGGCAGACAAGACAGGTGCACAGCCCAGCATGTGACTGCACTGTACCCTGGATGGGCTGCATCCCTAACCTTGCTCCCCAGCATCCTTCCCTGATGGTCTCCCTGGGGACACTGATGAGGAGATGGCTGTTTCCAGAGCCCATTAATGCAGTTAATGTAGGTGAAATTGGTGACTTGATAACATGGGCCTCTGAACTTAAAAAAAAAACCCAAAAAACCCTGCAATTTATTTGAACCACATCTGAAATGGTGTGCTAAGCGTCATTAAGAGGTGTCTGATTGAGAAAAGGAGTTCGGCTTTCAGAAATTAACCTCTTGTGTGGGTAGGGAAACTTCTGCTCACAAGTCGGGGAGGGGTTTTCCTTCTGCCCTTTCCAGCCTCCCGTGTCCAGGTGGGAAGGGTGGCACCCCCTGTTCCCTTGTGCTTTTGTCTCTCTTCTTCTGCCTCCCTCTTTATTTTTTCTTTCTTTTCAGTCCCAGCACCTTTGCCTCCCTCCCCCTTTGAGAATTTGTGTTCCCTAGGCCCACACTCCTCCCACGTGTTCTCCAACTCTCTGGAGCCCTCCCTCCAGGAGGCCTTCCAATCCTAAGATTTTCTGCCTAATTAGAAAGTCAGCATGTATGTACAGATTGTCCTCAATTTCCTTCCTCTCTTCCCCCAAAATTCTGTATCTCCACCCATTTTCTTTTCTTAAAAAAAAAATTTTTTTTTTTTTGAGTCAGGGTCTCACTCTGTCACCTGGGCTTCAGTACAGTGTCACAGTCATTGCAGCCTTGACCTCCTTGACTCAGGTGATCCATCCACCTCAGCCTTCCGAGTAGCTGGGACTACAGGTGTGTACCACCATGCTGACTAATTTTTTTGTTTGTTTATTTTTGGTATATATTGCCCAGACTGGTCTTGCACTTCTGGGCTCAGGCAATCCTCCCACCTCAACCTCCCAAAGTGCTGGGATTACTGATATGATCCACCATGCCTGGCCTCTACGCATTTTCTCCCCTTATCTCTGCACATGGAGTGTGTGCCTCCTTTTAGTGTCTTTATTTAATTTGTACTTTCAGCTCTTCTCCATCATTAGGAATAATCTTTATTTGCTCTGGAAGTTCAGACTCAGCTCTAGCCCCTGATGGTGCCTTCTCTGGTCCTCAAATTATGGCCCTTTCCAGGTTAGTCACCATAGCCTGTCTTCTCCACTGTCCCTGGTGAGGCTGGACTCTCCAGGCCTGAGTTCCCACTAGCACGTCTCAGACCACACTTACCCTATCCTGCCACTGCCACTGCCTAGCTGTGGCAGCTTCCTGGTCTGTCTCCCGTCTTGCCCACCTGTCTGATGCCCGTCTGTCCTGGAGGCAGAGTGCACTCTCTAAATGTGCATCTGATCATGTTTAGCTGTGCTCTGCCTGTGGCCCTGCTCTTGAACTGGGGGGAGCCTGCAGGGCAGAGGCCAAGCTCCTCACCCTGGAGCTGGGACTGCCTGTGCTGTCATCCCCTTTACCTGCAGAGAGTTCTTTTCTCCCAGTGACTTCACCCTTGGCCAGACAAACACAACGTCCTCTGAAGTAAGGCTTTGATTCTCTCCATCTGCTGATAGCCACAGCCTCTGAGAGGCCCAGCCTCAGTGTGTCCTCCCCAGCAGGCCTGCCTGCCTGCCCTGCTGCTCCCCCATCCCTGGGAGCCTTCTCTTCACCACTGAACTCCCTCCGTGTAGTAGCCTGCCTCGCTTCTGTCATGACACAGAGGATACACTTCCTGGTGTTTTTCTCTGTTGCTCATTGTATGATAATAACCTTTGAATGTGGAACTTAAGATGAGCACTGTATTAAGTGCTTTATGTGTATACATTTATTTAAACCTCACAACAATCGCAACAATCGTGTGAAGTTCGGAGTAGATACCACTTTTATCACTTTTTTTTGCAAAATTGCCAAGAGTTTGTAAACTTGCCTTTTATTACCACGGTGGAAAGTTGTAGAGCCAGGCCTTAAACCTGGGTTTTGCTGACTTGGGGGACTGTGTGTTTACCCCAATAGCAGAGAGAGATGACACCCTGCAGTGCTTGAGCCTGGGCTGTGAAGCCAGAGGCTCTGGATTTCCAAGCCTCGCTCTGCCACTTTGTAGCTATGGGACCTTGAACAAACTTCTTGACCTCTCTGATTCTCAGATTCCTCTTTAATAAAATTGTGATGTGAGTAATAGCCAAATGGCAGGCGAGTTACTCAGCTCCTCTGTTCAGGTTTCCTCATCACTAAAATGGGGATGCCTATGGCCACACAGGTAGTGTCTTAAATCACTGGGCACACCTATTGATCTGAACATTTGATGATCACCTCCTGTGTTCAAACTGTTCTGCTGAGATCTGTCTTCCTGCAGATGATGCTTCTCTTGGCACTGAAGAAGGCACAAAACAGAAAACACATGAGATGCCTGCAGTACGTAGCACACCAGTCAATATCTCTGCCCCTGGGAATCTTCCATGGGGCATCATGAGCTCTGCGTGAGTTTCATGTGCGCCCCCACTGACCCTTCACCACAGCCCCATGGGAGAGGAAGCTGAGAATTGGAAGAGGAGGTGATCTGCCACCGGCACACAGACGGGGGTGGTAGGACCAGGATTTGAAACCAGGTCTTTTTGCCTCCAAAGTGCATGCTTATTGTCACAGCCATTGACTGCTTCTAACAGAGCAGGTGTACAACCCAACTGGGTGCTGGTCAGGCAAGAGCAGGCGTTCAGTAAATGTACATTTCTTCCTAGAGTTTTCTCCTTGTGGAATTGACTTGGTAGCCATTTGACTAGGAAAACCTTGAGGAACCAGAAAACCTGGGCCACAGCCATCGTGTTCTCTCCTGGGCACACTGTATGCATTTTATTAACTAGACTTCAGGGGCAGAGGTGGCATTGGACACTTACTCCTTTTTTCCCCCTTTTCTTTTCCCTCTCTGTTATCTCTCTTGCCATGCCCTGGCCTTTGTCAGGTTTTTATTTTGCATGCTGTCTGTGGAAATCCCTGATGGATAATTGTGGCCTCAGCTCAACCCCATTAGAATAAACTGGTGGCTTGTGAAATTATCTCATTGGATGGCAGAGTCTCTGGAGTCATCTACATTGCCAGAACAGAACACTGCAATGGCAAGAACAGGGTCTCTCCTGGACTTCATGTATAAGACTGATGGTTGTCAACTTTGTCACAGACTGGACAGATTAAAGGGCCATTTGATTCGGTTTGCAGGAAATATGGAGAATAGAGGACTCTGCCTAGACTCAACATATGTATGTTTGTGTATTTCCTTATTTTAATGCCCCAACATATATCTTCTTCTTCTTCTTCTTCTTCTTCTTCTTATTGTTGTTGTTATTATTATTATTATTATTATTATTATTATTATTTGAGCCAGGATCTCACTCTGTTGCCCAGGCTGGAGTACAATGGCATGGTCACTGATCACTGCAGCCTCAATCTTCTGGGCTCAGGCAATCCTTCCACAGTGTGCACCACCATGCCTGGCTAATTTTTTTTTGTTGTTGTTGTAGAGACAGAATCTTGCTTAGGCTGGTCTCAAACTCCTGGGCTCAAGCGATCCTCCTGCCTTGGCCTCTGGGCTTACTTTTGAAAAATGGTAAAACCCAGAAAAACACCCAATAATAATAATAATAATAATAATAATAATAATAATAATCCCTCCTACCCATCCACCCAGAAGTAATCACTGTTGACAACTTGAGTACCCTGTGTGCCTCTGTGTATCCATTTATGTTGGGAATTCTCTGTAAAACTGTCATTCTGAGCATGGCTGTCTAGCCTGCTTCTTACACCAAGCAATGTATCATGACTGTTCTCCCACCTTGATAAATGTTTCTAGAACATGATTTTTAATGATTGCATAATATATCGTAGCAAAGAGGTACATGATTTATTTAACTAATTTCTTCTTGTTAGACAGTTTGTTTTTTTAAATTTTATCCACATTGCTGCTTTAAACATCCTTGCACATTAATCTTTAAGCACATCTCTAATAATTCCTTGGGCTGTCTTTCCAGAGGTGGCATTGGCTCAGGGGAGGGGCATCACGTTAAGGCTTTTGATTAACTGTTGCCATACTGCTCTTGGGAAGCAATTTGTTTTTTTTGCAGTCCCTCCTTCCAGCATTTAGCTGTGTTTGAGATTCTTCATTTTTCTCCAGCCACGCCAACCCTAGATATTATATTCCTTTTCCATTGATTGCCAATCTGGTTGAGAAAAAGTATCTTATTTTAGTTTGCATAACTTAAATAGTGACGTTAAACTCCTGTACGTGTTTATTGTTTGTATATGTGTGTATACATTTACATTATATTTCTGTGTGTGTATGTGTGTGTGTATATATATGTTATATAATTTACTGATATCCTGTGTCCATTTAATTACAAGAGTTTTACATTTTGGTGTTATTAGATTTTTCATTCTTTTTCTTTCTGACATCTGCTGAGTAGGATTTTGATAGATGGTGGATCCATCCACCTCGAATTTAGATTCTTCAGTCTGATGTTGAATTCAACTGGAAGCCCATTGCCTTGTTAACTGAGAATGGGCAGGAAGTGCTGAGGGCCAGGGATATAGAGGGCCTGGGAGGAGAAGAAATCCCATCAGTGCGTCTGCCCATGGAGTGAGAAAATGATATTGCCATAAACAGGTATTCCTGATGGCTCTCTGTGCTTTGGACATCAATCCTGGACAACGAAACACTCCACAGCAAACCCATCAGGTTCTTTATGAGCAGTTATATTTATGACTCCTAGAATCTTGTTAGTTCTTCCTTAAAGGAAAAAAAAAAGAATAAAGAGACAAAATTTAGAAGAACATTTATAAAGCAATTTACTTAAATTATAAGACTAAAAGCCAGGCTTGGAGGATAATTGAAGAATTGCATTAAAAAGGAATCAATATTGTTCTGGAATCTGCTCTGTCCTCATCCTGGGAGTTGCTTGGCAAAGGGGTGGACACTCTGTCACTTTCTCGCACATTTCTTTGTAGCATTATCCCCAAGGTCAAGGTTTTTCTCCTATCTTCGATTGCTCATGTTTCCCCCTCTCACAGCCTTGGCTCCCTGAGATGTTTGGCAGTAGTGATAGTGGAGAGCAGGGGCTTCAAGATGTTAGGTCTCTGCCCCAGCCTCCGAGACCCCAGTGTTTCGGAGTGAAGGTTTCCTTCCACATCTTTGCACCAAGCCTTTGGAGAAGATCAAGCTCTTAAAGAGAGTAAAAGGAATGAACATTTGATTTTGTGAGGCCCAAATTAAAGGCACATTTAAATACTATTCAAGAAAACCAGAAAGGAAAGAAGATAACCAAGTTTCCATCCTCTGAAATAATCATCACCATCTCTCTGCCCTCTCCTCGGCCTTTCTCCCTGTGTATTTGCATTTTCTCCTTTGTTGAATCACCTGCTTCCTCGTACGTCTGTTTCAACACATGTTGTCATGTTGTTTCACGTCCTTATGTTGAGCTGCGTCTCCGGGTGTGGGCCTTGGATGAGCTCACACGAATGCTCTGTGGTCCGTCGGATCTACCCTGGGTGCAGCAGCTCAAGGAAGCAAGGTGGCCACGCAGAGCTGGAACAGATGGGCCACGTCGTGGACGGCTGTACCCCAAGTCCGGCCCCCTGACAGGCACACAGATGCTGGAGATGCCACCATGAAGCCATGCTCCTTTGAAGAGGCAGTGAATTCTTACCACACTACTACCCAGGGATGTCATCTTGCCAAGGGAATATAGTAATAACAGCCTTTGGACTTTGGTTTGAGGGAGTGTTTACAAATGATGTGTGTTCTTAGGCCAGATTTAGCAGCTACAGAGCCTTTCTGAAGAGTGAAGGGAGACAGGAGGAGAAAGCACAGTCATTGCCCAAGCATCTGTAAAAGGTATCTCCATCTCCAACTGCAGGGAGAAGATGTCTCATCCTAGAAATGTACTTTGATGTCAGTGTTTATTAATCTACTTGGCAGTTTTTTAATTGAGCCCCTACCAAGTGAATGGTGTGATTTAACACCCTCTTTAAACTCTACATATTTCATTTAATTATTTGTTAATATGTTTATAATTAATATTCCTACTTAAGTCAAAAATAATTGAGTAAGTTCACCTGAATAGCACACCACTAAAAAAATAAATGATGCTGGAAAGTGTGTGTGTGTTGGTGGGGTGCCTTTGATAGGAACAGTATTTCTTCTTCTAATTGAATTCTAAGCTTCCTAGCAACTAAGGCAAAAAGAGAAATTAATAGATTATTTCCATTCTACTAGAGAAATCATCAGTACTTCAGGAGAGGTAAAATGTCTTGTTAGTGGTCAATTCCAAGAAAGAGGCATCCTTGTGTCTTCACTGTTTCTCACTTTACGTGGAATCACTTACTGCCTCCTATGTTTTCTACTTACTGATACATCTGTGATCAAGCTGGAAGAATTTCCTGGTCCGTTGAGAGAGGTGTGGATAAAATAATCACCAGTATAAATAAGTACATTGAGATGTGTACTTTCAGGGGTGAGAAGCAGCTTGTGCAAGGCCTGAAGTGGAAAGAACTTGGAGCACTTGATCCTGAAAGAAACTCAGGTGGCAAGGCCAGGGACGAGGCTGGCCAGGCATCAGGGTCAGCTGCATGGGCCTGAGTCGCACTGCAGGGAGTTTGTGTGTGTGTGTTTTTTTTTTTTGAGTTGGAGTCTCACTCTGTCGCCCAGACTGGAGTGCAGTGGCCGCTTCGGCCACCGCAGCCTCGACCTGCTGGGCTTTTTTACAGCAGAAGGAATGCGGAGAGTCTGGGGCAGGGAAGGGCCAGGGCCCCCTTGTGTTTTAGAAGGATCCTCTCCTGCTCTGTAAAGACAGGTTTAGGGGCTGAGAGAGGAGGCTGGGGAGCCTGTTTGCAGTTAGTGGTCCTGTAAGAGGTAATTAACACAGATAAAAAGGGTGCAGAGGGAAGGAGCACTGAAGACAGAGTGCTTAGTCAGGGCTTCACTTTCTCATGATGTTAAATATGCCACTGGGGCAGAGAGGTTGCATCACCAACTTCTGTCCTCCCTCAGAGCAGGGCTGAGCGGGGAGAGATTTCTCAGCCCATGTGGCTGTACCTGGCACCTGCTTGGGGTTCAAGAGTCTGAGGGGCTCTCACTTGTTCACAGCCTGTAAATCTCATGTCCTCTTTATTTTTATTTATAAGTGCACCCTTCTTTTTTTTTGAGTCAGGGTCTCACTCTGTCACCCAGGCTGTAGTATAATGGTGTGATCATGGCTCACCACAACCTTGACCTCCTGGGCTCAGGTGATCCTTCTGCGTCAGCCTCCTGAGTAGCTGGGACTACAGGTGCATGCCACCATGCCTGGCTAATTTTTTAATTTACTGTAGATGATGAGGTCTTGTCAAGTTGCCCAGGCTGGTCTCTCAAATTCCTGGACTCAGGCAATCCTCTCCCCTCCACCTCCCAAAGTGCTGGAATTACAGACGTGAACCACTGCACCTGGACCCACATCGTCTTTAAAAACCCTCCCTTGTCTGTCTTTGGCTGAGATGTAGGCTCAGCCAGGTGTTGTCTGAATCCCCTAGAGCTACCCATGGCAGGCATGGCAGGGAGAAGCGGGGGAGGGACATGTGTTTGGAGAGTTCAGGGTTCACATCCAGGCCCTATCTCATGTCCTCTTTGTGACCTTGCATACAACATTTCACCACTCAGAGTCTCTTGCCTCATGATTATTGTTGTGATTTTACTATTCCTGATATGAATCGCCATTTGCCCAGCAGCTCCTGTGTGTCATGCCCAGAGCAGGATGCTTTGTGCACATTCTCTCACTAGTCCTCGTTTGGTCCACACGACAACTCCATGAGGACAGGCATCAGTAGCTCCATTTAATGGGTAGGAAGGCTGAGGCCCGGGGAGGTGAAGTACCTTGTCTGAAGTCTCACAGCTGGGAGGGTGGAACATGGTCTGAGAATGTCTTCCTAGCAAGTGTACCTTCTACTGGAAAACCCTTGAGGGACTTCCCACCCTAACATACCTTGGGGTTCATGATTTATCCCCCAGATGAAGTTGGAAGGTAAAGCCAGAACTTGCCTAACGTGGGAGATTGCTTGTGGAACAAAGAAAGCACAAAGGAAGGCAGACCCCTGCCCCAGAGTGTGTGCTGCCTTGGAGAAGACCATCGAGAGGCCCCTTCCTAGCCCCATCTAGTGTCAGGGGAATTCCAGGCCTCTGAGGACCCGGGTGGCACAGGGCTGCCCCCTGCAGATGGGTGTCAGAATGACAACAGGGACAGGCACGCCCCAGGGGACAGCCTTTCAAAGCAATGCTGTTGTCCATGAATAAATGTGCATTGCCCGCTGCCTCTGGAATTACACGTTTCTCTGGAGAATTAGACACATGTGTGCTCCAAGATGACACATAAAAGGGCGTCCATCGCAGGTGCTTGTGCTGGCAAAAAAATGCGAAACAATCGGAACATCCAGTGGCAGGGGAAGAGAATTCAGTGGGTGAATCCCTGCTAGGGAAGGAAATGCAGTGTGGGAAGAGGTGAACTTCGTGTCACTGAACTGGCGAGGACAGATCCTAAAATACGTCTTTAGCTGGGAAAAAAGATGGAGCAGAAAATATTCAGCGGGAGTCCACTCATATAAAATCAGATGGAAGTTTTGCACATGTACATACTCATGTTTATAAGATGCAGGAAGAAGCCAGAAAGTCCAGACACCAAAGCACAGCAGTGGTCATCATGGGTCGTGGATTGAGGCTTTCACTCTGGGCTTAGGGTTCTCTATGAGAATAAGTCCTGACACTTTGGTGGCGCTTACCCACGCTGCAGGTACAAAATACTTCATATATGTATGTTAGTTAATTTAATCCTCACAAACACTCTGTGAGATAATGCCACTACAATCCTATCTTATACCTGGAGAACTGGGGCACAGGTTGTTTAAATAACTTGCCCTAGGTTACCAATGGCAGGTGGCATAGCTAGGGTGGAATCCCAGCAGCCTGACTCCCAAATTGTGGATCCTAACCACACTGCCTTCGGTCTCTCTCTCAAGATTCTGTGTGTTTCCGAGGTGCTTGTGCTCACATTAGTGTGGAGGGGGGCATGGTCTGCCTGACTCCTAATCTTTGAGCTGCTTTTTCTGTTCCCTGATTTGAACCGATTCCTGGGGGCTGTCTGGCATGTAGAAAGCTCATTAAATCTCTTGCTCAATGAATGAATGAATGAATGAATGAATGAATGAAGGGAAACAGGAAAGGTTATGAAGGCAACAGAACACACATTGCACCTCAAGGAACTCATCTTAAAGACAAGATTACAATTGTGACTCAGATCCTATAGTATAGATGACAGCAGAATCATAGAAGTGTGCTGGGTGCTCTTGGAAGAGAGAGTCAGCCACAATCTTGGCAGGGTTTCTGGAGGTGGTGGGACAGGAACTGAATGTTGAAGGCAGGACAGATATGAGGAAGGGTGGATTAAAGAAGGATTTCTTTAATAGGAGGAAGTTGTGGTACATGCGTTTGCATCCATGTAGATTGGCAGCTTGTGTTTGGGAGAAGGAGTTGAAGACTCGGAGAGGGAATTAGCATGCATTTAGTACTTACTGTGTGCCAGGTACTGCATAGACTGGTCACAGTATCTTGATAATCATACAAGAACTGGCTTTTTAAGTACAGAAACAGGCACAGACACATGAGGTAATTTGCTCAGTGCCACACAGCAAGGCATCCGCAGAGCCAGGATCAGTGTCCCATGTGTCTGAACCCAGAGCCCCAGCGAGGCCAGGGGTCGGGATGTCTGTGTTGTCTTCTCCTCCCTTCCAGATGACTGACGTGGGTCATAGACCAGCACTCCTTCTGGAAGGTGAGAGGCTCTGTTCCTGACAAAAGGAAACCTTGCCCCTGAGGTCTGTGCCCGAACGAAGCTGGATGACCCAGGGTGTGCCCTCACTCGAGACTGTTCTGGAACACATCTTTGCACATGCTCTGCAGTACAGCACTCAGAGTCATGCGACTTTGTGGTCACTTCACGCTTGCCCTTGTGTGTGTGGTTGGAGCGTGTGCACGTCTGCTGTGTCAACACATCCCATCAGTCCCCCTGCACTGTGACCCTTTCCAGTCTATTTCTCACTCCTCCACCAAGCAGAGCGTTGTGTCGGCCTGGCCTGTGATTTTGGGGTTTCAGAGTCGGCTCCAAAGAGCTGAGTGAGGCAAATTTGCCTCCTGAGCACATTAATCCAAGTGGCAAGTTATTAAGCTTGAAGACATACACATGTAATTTAGATTTCCATAATCATAACGTGCTGCCTGATAGCCATCTGGTGACGGATGGTATCTTAGCCATGCCATCTGCCAGGTCAGATCTGGATTTCTCTGTGATCTGAGTCGGTGGAATGCTGGGTCAAGTTTTGCCCGAAAGTGTGTGACAGAGGCATGGGAAAATAGCACCTGATGACTGTCCCTGCTCGCAGTGGGCTCTCCCTGAACCGCACACGTTTTCTTTTCAGCCATAGCTCACTGAATTCCAGAGTGACAGTCACTGAGCTAATAGGGCCCGACTACTGAGAGAGAATGTAGCATAATGTCTTCACTTTGCAGGAGAGAAAACAGTGGACAGAGAGGTTGGTAACCCACCAGGACAGGTAACCCACGTGAGGTGGCGCAGCTGAGTTGCTTCAGGAAGACTGGTGGGTCATGCAGGGCTGTCATGGCGGGAGAGGGGTGGTGTGGCAGATGGAAAGTCACCAGTGTGCACAGGTAGGGCATGCAGGTTGCTTTAACGTGGACGTTGGGTGTGATATACCACCTGCAGGCGACTGTCTGCAAAGAGTAGGGACACGACCTCATGGGAGGGGCAGTTCCTGACCTTCATGTCCCTTCGAAGGTTTTCTGCTGCTGCTGAGAGGGCTGAGTGGGAGCGGAGGGAGGTAGGGTGCATCCTGCCACACCTGAGATGCTCCACCTGTCCTCCTGGCGTTTTCTTAAACTCTGTGGAACCTCGGAGCCCCAGGGTCTGGACCAGGTTCAAGGGTCCTCTCAGTGACCTGGTAGTAACCCAGCACAGTTCGAGTGCCAGCTCCTGGGTTGGGATAAACTGAAGACAGTTCTCAGGCCCAGGAGTCAGGTGCTTAGCAGGCCCAGCCCTACCTGGAGTCTATCCCTGGGTGTCCCAAAGCCCCATCTCTCTGCTGTAGTGACCCGTGACCACTGTGTGAGTAAATACAGCCTTTCCTTCTGAGTACAGCCCTGAATCAGAGAGGCATAGAAGTTTAACTTGGGGCAGGACCTTAGCAAACACCACATCAAACCTGCCCATCGCCAGATGCAGAACTGAAGCCCAGCAAGGAGAGGATGTAGCCTCAGGTGTCATCCAGCAAGCTGGTGGCACAATAGGAATGTGCCTGGGCCTCCATCTCATAGGCCACAGCTGCCCAAGGCTGCTTGCTTTGTAGGCTCCCTCTGGTGAAGGAAGTAAAATGAATGGCCTGGGCACCTAACTGTGAGCAAGGCCCTCATTATCCCTCAGAAGACCCAAGCCTCAGGGACCAAGGTGACGATAGTGAGTGAGCATGAAAGGCTGGCAGAGTGGCTGTCTGGGAGAGGGCATCGTGGGCTTTCATTAGAATTAACTCCTCTGGTTAATTATGCCCTTTAAGATAAGTGATTGTTTGTAAAACTGGAGACAAGATGGCAGCAGGACCAAAGACCATCCCCTTCCCTGCAGACACACACACATTGTAGTTCTATTAAAGAGTGGTGAGGCTGGGCGCAGTGGCTTACACCTGTAATCCCAGCTCTTTGGGAGGCTGAGGAGGGAGAATCGCTTGAGCCCAGGAGTTGGAGACCAGCCTGAACAACTTGGTGAGACCTCATCTCTACCCCAAAAAATTTTTTTTTAAAAAATAGCCAGGTGTGGTGGTAAATACCTAGCTACTTGGAAGGCTGAGGTGGAAGGACCGTAGCCCAGGGGGTTGAGGCTGTGCTGAGCCATGATGATGTCACTGTACTCCAGGCTGGTCAACACAGTGAGACACTGACTCGAAAAAACAAAAAAAAAGCCGTGGCTGGCTGGAGCCAGTCATGCAGATTCTGAGGCCTGCTGCACCCGCCCATCCCGAGGGTCTACAGAGGTGTTAAAAGTGAGATCTCAGGAATCTTGCTTACCATCACTCCTGCCAGAAATATGAAGAAAGCAGCAGAGGGTGATGCTGTTCTTGCTTTCTAAGACCCACTGAAATCCCACGTGTATCCCCAGGGAAGAGTTTGTATCGGGGGTGACGGAATGGTTTAAGCCAGGGTAGCTGTCAGATTCTCTGGCCCTATAGTCTCGTGATGGAGAAACTGAGGCACAGGAGGGAAGGGGCTCGCTGAAGGCTGGCCTCCTGTGTCCTGAGCTGCACCTCTCGGACCCCTCTTACCCTATCTGCCCCTTCCCATTTCGGGGCCTCTGAGTCCCCTGCTGTAAAATATCGGGAGACTCAGCACGTGGGAGACTCAGTGACCTCGCAGGACCTCTCCGACGCTCGCTCTCTGTGGTGTTCTCATCAAAGGCATTAACCTCCTCTTCGTTCTCAAGGTTGCTGCTTGCCTATTTATAGAACTGACCAAGAGGATCCTCCTATTGCCAGATATAAAGAATACAAATGATGCTCTGCACATTCTTCTTGATTCTTTCCCTTACTTTTTTTTTTTAACTCTTGGATGATGCTTTGCCACCACATGGTTTCCCTTCTCGTGCAGACACTCCGGGGGAGGTGAGGGATGGGCTCTGCCATCTGCTGAGCGCCTACTGTGTGCTGAGGCTTGGGATCTCATAGCATCGCCTCATTTACCCCACACTACCCTGTAAGGTGGATGTGACCCTTCTCCCCAGTCACACACGCTGCTCTGCGAGGGGCAGCAGCCCAGGACCATCTGCTATCAGGCAGTAGAAGTACAACTGGAGCCCCGTTCTGCCTGCCCACATGTGTTCTTTCCGCCTGCATCCCACTGTTCCTGACTCCAGCACAATCGTCCAGACGGAGTGGCTGTGGGACAGAGCCTGCAGAAGTTATGGTTTATTTAGAGGGCAGTGTCTACTTTCTTACCCAATCAAGCCAGTCAGTCTTCTCTCAGAACCTACTGTGTGCCAGGCAATGCCTTGTCTTTCCTCATGCTGCAAGTGTCTTGAGGACCTACAGTGCACCATGCAATGCCTTGTCATTCACCAGGCACAAGAGTCATGAGGACCTACTGTGTGCTGGATGATGCCTTGTCCCTCACAAGGCACAAGTATCTTGAGGACCTGCTGTGTACCAGACAGTGCCTTGTCATTCACCAGGCACAAGTGTCATGAGGACCTACTATGTGCTGGGTGGTACCTCATCCATCACCAGGTTGCAAGCATATGAGGATATACCTACTTTGTTTCCTCTAGGCCTAGCACATTAGGCCCTCAGTCAGCCCTTGTTGAATGAGTGCTGGAGCTTAGTACCCTGGTGTGTCTTGGAAGGAGCAGAAGAGGAGGCAGGCCAGTTGGAACAGCATCAGAGAACAAGCTGCGCTGTCATGGAAGAGGGAGCACTAAGCAGGGAAGAGGAGTCAGAAAGATATGAAAGGGCATGAGGACGCAGTGGCCTTGGAGCTGTCTGCCGACACACCATCTGTGCCCTGGGACCCACTTTCCACTGTGTGCTGGGCTGGCAGAAGCCCACTTGGGCTCAAACTTGCTCCATCTTGCATCTTCAACTTATCAGAGACTTGATTTTTTTCATGTTCCATCAGGGGAGCCCCGGGGAATGCTAAGAAAATACCATAAATCTTTCCCTGCTCATCTTCTCAGAAATCTTTCGTGGAAGCAGAATTTTGGAGAACTGCCATCCTCTCACTATTTCTCTACCAGGGACTGGCATTTAGCTGTAGAGTTGAGGGCCCAGGCACCTCTGGCTTGCTCTTCCTCTGCTGGGAGAGGCTCAAATGTCAGAGCCCCCTCTTCCCACAGGTCCTGCCCAGCCAGGACTCCCCGCTGGCTTTGAAAGCTCAGCCCTTGGTCTGGTTTTGTCTGCTGAGAGTGCTGGGGAGGATGTCAGTGGATCTGTGCATGGCAAACTGGGCCAAGCTTGGGGGAGACAGAGAGCTAAGTACCCCCCTCTTTTTAGGCCATATTTTTTTTCCTGATATTGAAAGTGGTGTGCCCTCATTGTGGAATTTGGAAAATATTGAGAAACAAGAAGAACAAATAATAATCACCCATAATCCTGCCACCCAGAGTGAAGCACTGCTAGTGTCTTGGCACGTGACTTCTGGTTTCCTTTTGATTTGTTTTTCCAGTATGATTTTTCTCTGAGCATAAGTGAGTTCACCCCATAAGACACGATTTGTAGCCTTCTAACCCCACTTAACATTAAAATGTATGACATTTCCATGGCATTACAAACTCTTTGTAAATATGATTTCAATGGCAGCGTAAACTTCCAGTGTGTGTGGATACCATCATGTATTCAAACAAGCCAGTTATGAGGTGTATTATCAGCAGGGGCAGCCCTAACAAAACCATAGTCCGGGTGACTCAAACAACAGAATCTTGGTTCCTCTCAGTTCTGGAAGCTGAAAGTCTGAAAGCAGGGTGCCATCGTGCTTGGGCTCTGGTGAGGACCCGCTTTCAGGCTTCCAGGCAGCCACCTTTTTGCCGTGTCCTCATGCAGAGGAGAGACCAGAACACACTCTCTCTCAATCAAAGCCACTAATGCCATCATGAGGCCCCCACTCTCATGACTCCATGTAATTCTAATTACCTCCCAAAGGCCCTATCTCCAGTTACCATCATGCTGGGGGTAGGGCTTTCACGTATGGATTTGTGGGAATACACAAGTTAATCCCTAACGGAGTGTGTTTGCATTTGTCTCAGTGCCAAGTGACTGCCTCACAAGTAAACATCTTCATCCCCACTCCAGGTGCCTTGTGGGAAAGGAATGTGGCGGACGTCAGCTTCTACTATGGGGCAGAAAACTCAGGCTCCCTCTGCAGACTGGGGAATGGACAATAAAGGTGGCGTCCACGCTCAAAATTAGTTGCTATGGGAAAGGAGCTCCTTCCTCACTCTGTGAGCAGGGGATCTCTCTCCATTTCTTCATCCTAGTATCCAGGCAGCAGGTTTCTCCTCCCGACCCCAGGACTGGATTCCATGAAGATCCCATGAGCTAATGCCTGTCAAGTACAGTGCAGGGTACCTGGCAGACACAGTCATCAGTTATCAGTGTTCAGCTGTTGTTATCCATATTTTAATGTCTTGACTCTCTTGTCTGGTATTTTTCGGGGTCCCCAAGAACACCCCCAGGTTGGGTGATATCCGAGAAAGTCTACAGTTGGTATAGTTGTTCCTGTGGCTAAGGTTTATTACATCCAAAGGAGACAGGACAGACTGAGCACAGGGAAAGGCACATGGGACAAAGTCTGCAGGAAACCAGGCACAAGCTTCCCAGAGTCCTCTCCCCATGGGCTACACAGGATGTGTCTGTTTCCTCCGCCACCAGATTGTGACAACAGATTGAGATACTGTCTATCAGGGAGCTCATGAGAGAACACCCAAGGTCACATAGACATTGCCTGCCTGTACTCACCTTCCAGACTCCCGGAAGGAAAGTGGGTGTCCAGCATGAACCACACCATTGGCGCAAACAGTCTGAGCACAGTGCACCACCCCTATCTGCTCAGGAATGGTGGGGGACACTCTCCAAGTCCAATTAGTGACTTTGTAAGGAGAGAGAACATTTTTCTGGTCTCTCCTCCACATGAAGAAATGGCAAGAAGGTGGCTGCCTGCAGGCCTGAAAGTGGGTCCTCACCAAATACCAGCCAAAGGCCAGCCTTACAGGAGACCTGTCTAAGGATAGAGCCTCAGGCCTGCGAGGTTAACTTTCTTCTGCATAAGTGTCCTAAGGGAGCCTGTTTCTCGTGTTTGACCACTTCAAGGTAGGGGTGGAACAGATGTCCTCATTTCCATGGGACAAAACTGAGGACTTCAAAAGGAAGTGAGCTTAGGGGCTGGCCTCCTCCTCCGTGTGTGGGGTCCTGAGAGGAGGTAAAATCTGGTGATGGGAGGGTGTCCTTCCCTGCTCTTTTTTGTAACCCATGTGTCCCTCTCTTTCTCTAGGCTCTGAAAGGCTCCAAGAAGCTGGTGCTGTCTGTGTACTCGGCAGGGCGCATTCCCGGGGGCTATGTCACCAACCACATCTACACCTGGGTGGACCCACAGGGCCGTAGCATCTCACCGCCCTCGGGCCTGCCCCAGCCCCACGGTGGTGTCCTGAGGCAGCAGGAGGGTGACCGGAGGAGCGCCCTGCACCTCCTGCAAAGCGGGGATGAGAAAAAGGTGAGCAAGGCCAGAGAAGGAGACTCCCCTGCGATACCATGTTCTTCTTCCAAACCCAGCATGATGAAACTGCCTGGAGGCTGGAGGAGGGGCTTGGCTCTGTCGGGGCTCTGTCCTCTCCTCCAGTCCTCTATAAAGGGTCTTGTTTTGTCTTGTCTTTTCTTTCTGACCCATGTAGTGTATGTTGTGACTTAGGCTAAGTTGCTGCAGTAAGAGAGCCCAGATACTGATTTAAATGAGAGAGACCTTTTCTTCCTCATGTAGCAGGATGGAGGGGACAGCCTTGTCTGCAGGGACAACTCTGCTCTAGCACTGATTCTGGGATCCAGAGTCCTTCATCTTCCATCCCCCAGGGTGTTGCTCCCTCTGATGGTTGAAGTTGGGCCACACAGGCCCATTCCAACCCCCAGGAGAGGGGAAGGGAGAAAGCTCAGAGCACCCCTTTAAGTTAGAGACGACTTGACTCCCCGCTGGCCCAGACCCAGGTGCATGGCCACACAGCTGCCAGGACTCGCTGCTCCAGGAACCTCTTGCAGGGTGATCTTGTGCCATAAGCCCCAGAAACCAGCCCCGGCCATTCTGCAGAGTGGGGATTTACTGGAAGGATGTGGGCAGTCCCAGGGTTGGAGCTGAGGTGCTCAGGGTGCAGTTTGCCCGAGGATGGACACCATTCTGTTCTGTTCTCCGTGTCCTTCCCCTGAAGATTTGTATTCCAGAGAGGAAGCACCTTGTGGGCTGGCGGGGACACCTGAGCACTGGATTGACAAGACCACCAACACGTAGCTGGTGGAGGAGGGGTAGTTGCCTCAACACTATTGGGTGTTGAGACCTGAAGAAGGCAGCAGGGGGACTCAATTGATGTCCCCTAGGGAGCCCTCCTTGCCCCAGCCCTGAACTATCTGAAAATACAGAAAGCCTGGAGTGGTTCCTGACGTCTTAGCCTAACCCTAATCCTAACCCTCTGGGCCCTGTTTGCATCATCTCCCTGGGTTGCTTCTGGAACCCAGAACGCAGCTCCCGCACGCAGCATTCTGGCTTCAGGACCTCGGTGCAGACAGCCAGAAGGCCACATGGCTGGGGGCTCCAGACCAAGGGCCTTCCCTCTGGAGACTCTTTCTCAGCTCTCTCTTTCCTGTCGATAAGACCGTAACATTTATTTAATGTGTTGCGTGTTCTTTGCTCAGACGTCAATATGCAGGATGCGGCAGGGATCACAGTGGCTCGTTGGTATGCACCACGCAGCCCGGGCTTCTTCAAGGTTGCCAGGGCTGGGTGGGCTCGTGCCCTCTCCCCACCAAGGAACACTGCTCTCTGGCAGTCTCTGGGGCAGGCTGCATGTGGCGCTGAGTCTTGCTCAAGGGCAACCTTCCGGTGTCAGGCAGATAACTTGCTTCCTCTTTTTCCTGAGTCCCTCTCCTGTGCAGAGCTTAGGCTTAGAGCAGAGATGGTCTTGTGTGCTGAGCCCTGTGCTCACGGCCTCCTCCTGAGTCCTCACAGCCACCCTGGGGCAGGTGTCACTCTCCCCATTTTATAGGTGAGGTCCAGCATTGCCACAGTTAGGGCCCAGGCAGCGAGTCATGCAGTATTTACTGAGCACCTGCAGTGTGCCTGCTGATTCCCTGGGAGGTGGGAGTAAAGCAGTTGCCGAGAGATGAGGTCCCGCTCTGGGGAAGCTTCCAGTGAGTTTGGAGGTGGTGGGAGGGTAAGACCATCGACCATAAATGAGCATGAAGGAGCAAGATCGTTAAGAGGATGAAAATTGATTGAAGGAAATAAGATCAAGGGGAGGGGTAGACAGTGACAGAGAAAGAGGGACTGTAGCTCACACTGTTTGAACCATTTAAATGACAACTCCCTGTTCTCCACCTTCCCCCGGTTCCTCGTAACCCCCGTTCTGCTTTCTGTATCTATAACTTAGACCATTCTAGGTGCCTCATAGAAATAGAATCACATAGCATTTGTCCTTCTGTTACTGGCCTGTTTCACTGGGCATAGTGTCCTCAAGGTTCATGCATAGTGT
>CAUYQG010134662.1:0-23025 GCA_963574415.1 Tarsius wallacei | reverse complement strand
TGCCCGGCTGATTTTTTTATTTATTGTAGAGATGAGGTCTCGCTTGCCCAGGCGGGTCTCGAACCCGCGGGCTCAGGCAATCCACTCACCTCAGCCTCCCAAAGGCGCGGGATTACAGGCTGAGCCACCGAGCCCGGCTGGAATACTTTCAACAGGACTGGTATCAGCTCCTCTTTGTATGTTTTGTAAAATTCTGCTGGAAAGCCATCTGGTCCAGGGCCTTTTTTTGTAGGTAGCTTTCTTAGGACCTAGTCGATTTCCTGGGTTGTTATTGGTCTATTTAGGGTCTCTGTTTCTTCTTGTTTCAACCTGGGGAGGTTGTGTGATATAAGAAAGTCCTCCATTTCATTTAGGTTTTTGAGATTGTTTCCATGCAGGTGTACATAGTAATCTCTGATAATCTTTTATATTTCTTTGGGGTCAATTGTGACTTGATCTTTTGCATTTCTGACTGTGATTATTTGGGTTTTTTCTCTTTTTTTCTTGGTCAGTCAAGCTAGGGTCCATCAATCTTGTTTATCATTTCCAAAAACCAGCTTTTGATTTTAATGATTTTTTAAATTATATTTTTGTCTTCTATGTCCTGAATTTGGGATTTTATTTTGGTGATCTGGATTCTTCTGCAAGTTAGGGTTTTGGTGATCTTGCTTTTCCAGCTTCCTTAGGTGATTTGTTAGACTGTTAACTTGTGTTTTTTCCATTTTCTTCATGTGTTTTCGTAGAGATATGAATTCCACCCTTAGCACTGATTTCATGGCATCCCAGAGATTTTAGTAAGATGCTTCTTCATTTTCATTTGTTTCCAAGTATCTTTTAATCTCTGTTTTGATTTCTGTGTTGACCTAGGAGTTGTTTGGCATCATGCTATTTTGTGTCCATGTCTTTGTGGGTTTGGAGGGAACTTTGTTGCTGTTGATATTTATTTTTATTCCAGTGTGGTCTGAAAAGGTGCATGGCAGAATTTCAATCTTATGGAATTTGTTTATGTTTGATTTATGGCTGAGGATATAGTTGGTCTTAGAGTAGGTTCCATGTGGTGATGAGTAGAATGTATATTTCGTGGTTGTTGGGTGGAGTGTTCTGTAGGTATCAATTAAGTCCATTTGGTCAAACATCACATGGAGGTTCCACATCTTTCCACATCTCCCTGTTGAATTTTTGTCTTGATGATCTGTCTAGGGTTGTTAGTGGGGGTGTTTAAGTCTCCAGCTATTATAGTGTTAGAGTTAATATCTTTTTTCGTTGTTGCTTACCTAGAAGTTGCTTTATGGAAGTTGGTGCTCCTATGTTGGATGTATATATATTTAGGATGGATAGTTCTTGTTGATGGATTGAACTTTTTATCATTATGCAGTGACCTTCCATATCTTTTTAAATTTTTGATAGCTAAAGGGTATTTTGTTTTATATTAAGATCATGACTCTTGCTTTCTTTTGTGTTCCATTTACCTGAAATTTTGTTTCCCATCCTCTTACTTTGAGTCCGTGAGTGTCCTTTCTGGTGAGATAGGTCTCTTGGAGACAATACGTTGTAGCCACGTGATATTTTATCCAATTTGCCATTCAATGTCTTTTCAGTGGTGCATTTAGTCCATTCATATTCAGGCTAATTATTGAATTGTGAGAGTTTCTTTCTGTCATGAGGTTCTTATAGAGTTTGTTGTTGTTGCTGTTTGTTTGTTTTCTTTCTTTCATTTGATTTTTGGGTTGATTCATGTGTATTTTCAATCTTTTTCTTGTATTCTTGTGAAGGGTGTTGTCATTCTTTTTTTCTCTTCTGTGTTTAATACTTTCTTAAGTGTTTTTGTAGAGCTGGTCTAGAGGCAGCATAAACTCTTAGGGATTGAATGTCTGGGAAGGATTTTAATTCTCCATCACTGATGAAACTTAACTTACTTCATTCCAGTCCACTTTCAATGGGCAGCATTATTGGTTTCATGTTTTTGCTATTGTGAATAGTGCTGCAATAAACATGCATACAGAGTTATCTTTTTTATAGAATAATTTGAGTTCCTCCAGGCATATTCCCAGAAGGGGGATTGCCATGCCATATGGAAAGTTGATTTTTAGATCTTTTAGAAATCGCCATAATGTTTTCCACAGAGGTTGTACTAATTTATACTCCCACCTACAGTGTATACGTGTTCCCTTTTCTCTGCTTCCTCTCCAGCATCTGTTGTTTTTTGAGTTATTAATGATGGTCATCCTGTCTGAGTTAGGCAGTATCTCAATGTGGTTTTGATTTACATTTCTTTGATGATTAGTGATGCTGAGTATTTTTTCATGTATCTGTTGGCTGCTTGTATGTCTTCTTTTGAGAAGTGTCTATTCATATCTTTTGCCCACTTAAAAAAATTATTTTAAATATGTGGGGTACAATTCAGGGTTAGGTATACAAATGTTCATTATACAGGTACCCTTGTTGATGAGGTGTGCCGCCCAGGCAGTTTCCCATTATTGCCAATCCCGCCCATGCCCTCCCTTGGCAGTTTCCTACTACTGCCAATCCCTTTCTTATAGTATTACAATAGTTGTTTTTTGCCCACTTTTTGATAGGACTGTTTCCTTTTTTCCTTTTGGTACAGTTGAGTTCCTTGTAGATCCTGAATGTTAGTTAGGACTTTGTCAGATATACAGTTGGCAATTTTTTTTCACATTCTGTGGACTGTTCCCCCACACTCTTGATGGTTTCTTTTGCTTTGCAGAAGCGTTTCAGTTTGATGAGGTCTATATTATATCTTATTGCTTAGGTTTTGGGGGTTTTGTTCAGGAATTGGTTGCCTATTTCAGTTTCTGAAAGGTTTTTTGTGTTTTCTAAGATTCTTATAGTTTGAGGTTTTACATTTAGGTCTTTGATCCATTTAGAGTTGATTTTTGTGTATGGTGATAGGTAGGGGTCCTGTTTCATTTTTCTTCATGTGGGCTGTCAGTTCTCCCAGCACCATTTACTGAATAGGTTTTCCTGTGCCCAGTGGTTGTTGGTGGAGGTTTTGTCAAAGATGAGTTGGTTGAGAAATTTGGGTTTCGGTTCCAGAATCTCTAACCTGTTTCGTTAGTCTATTTGCCTGTTTTTATACCAATTTCAGGCTGTTTTGATTATTGTAGCCTTATAATAAAGTTTAAGTTCTGAAAGTGTGATACCTCCTGCTTTGTTTATTTTGCAGAGTAATGTTTTGGTTATTCGTGGTCATTTATGTTTCCATCTGAATTTCTGTATTGTTGTTTCCAGATCTGAGAAGAATGATGTTAATTTAATGGGTATCGTGTTGAATCTGTAGATTACCTGGGGTAGGATGGACAATGTCCTTTATCAGTTCAAGGAGGTTTTTGGCAGATTCTCTTGGGTTTTCAAAGTATAGGATAATATTGTCAGCAAAGAGGGATAACTTGACTTCCTCTTTTCCTATTTTGATACCCTGATTTCCTTCTCTTGTCTGATTGCTCTAGCTAGGACTTCCAACATTGTATTGAACAGGAGGGGTGAGAGTGGGCAGCCTTGTATGCTGATTTTCAGGGGAAATGGTTCCAAGTTCTGTCTGTTTAGCACTATGTTGGCTGTGGGTTTCTTATAGATGACTCTTACTATTTTGAGGTATGTTCCCTCTATGTCTAGGTGTTCAAAGGTTTTTATCAAGAAGGAAAGCTGGATTTTGTCAAAAGCTTTTTTTGGTGTCTAATGATATAATCATGTGTTTTTTGTTTTGTTTTTTTTTACATCTGTTGATGTAGTGAATTACATTTATTGTCCTGCAGATGTTGAACCAGCCCTGTATCCTGGGCATGAAGCCTACTTGTTCATGGTGGATAATTTTTGCCATGTGTTGTTGGATCTGATTTGCTAGAATCTTGTTGAGAATTTTTATATCTATGTTCATCAAGGATATTGGTCTGTAGTTCTCTTTCTTTTTTGGATCTTTACCTAGTTTTGGTATCAGTGTGATGTTAGCTTCATAAAATGATTTGGGGAGAGTTCTGTCTTTCTTGATTGCCTGAAATCCTTTCAGTAGGATTGGCATCAGCTCCTTCCGGTATGTTTTGTGAATTTCACTGGAAAGCTGTCTGGTCCAGGACTTTTTTTTGGTAGGTCGTTTTCTTATGATGGAGTCAATTTCCTGGGTTGTTTTTGGTCTATTTAGGTCTCAATTTCTCCTTGTTTCAACCTTGGGAGGTTGTGTGATGTCAGACAGTCCTCCATTTCATTTAGGTTTTTGAGTTTGTTTCTATGCATGTGTGTGTAGTAATCTCTAATAATATTTTGTCCTTTCTTGGAGTCAATTGTGACTTGATCTTTTTCATTTCTGATTGTGTTTATTTGGGCTTTTTCTCTTTTTCTTGGACAATGTGGCTAGGGGTCCATCAATCTTGTTTATTCTTTCAAAGAGTCAGCTCTTTGTTTCACTGATTTTTATATGATATTTTTGTCTTTTATGTCCCATATTTTTCTTTTACTTTGGTGATCTGGATTCTTCTGCTGAAGTTACGGTTTTGGTGGTCTTGCCTTTCCAGCTTCCTTAAATGATTTCTTAGGCTGTTAACCTGTGATCTTTCTACTTCTTGATGAATATGGATAGAGTTATAACCTCCCCTCTTAATACTGCTTTTGTGGCATCCCAGAGGTTTTGTTTTGTTTTCTTTTTTTTTTTTTTTAGTTGGAGTCTCACTCAGTTGCCCAGACTGGAGTGCAGTGGCTGCTTCCAGCCACCGCAGCCTCCACCTGCTGGGCTCCGACGATACTTCCGCCTCAGCCTTCCAAGTAGCTGGAACTACAGGCGTGCGCTACCACGCCCGGCTAATTTTTTGATTTATTGTAGAGATGAGGTCTTGCTTGCCCAGTCGGGTCTCGAACCTGCGGGCTCAGGCAATCCACTCACCTCAGCCTCCCAAAGGCGCGGGATTACAGGCTGAGCCACCGAGCCCGGCTCACATTTTGTAACTACACTGAACTATTGGAGTGAAGCAATTACAAGCAAATATTTGGAACCACACAGAACCTTACTTCTCCTTAATTTAATGAGCAATTGGTTATTGAACAAATCACTTAAGCCTCTAGGACTATTTACTTCACTATAAAATTAAGCAACTGGCTATTGGACAAATGACGTAAGTCCTCTAGGACTATTTCCTTTACTATTAATTAACACAATCTTCACAGGATATAGCACAGTTCCTGGCACTTGGAAAAAAAACTAAATAAATGTCACCTTCTTAAACACTCACCAGGTAGATTTTAGCCTCAGCTAGAGCAGGTATAATTAGAATACCTTACTAAGCCCTCCATTTCTGAGCTATAGATCGGGTCTCTCTCTTATACTCATATCCTCAGTATATCAGTGCCTCGCAGCTGAATTTGTATCGATGTGTGGTGGAGTCTTGCTGTGTGGCATTCATTATTGTTGATGAGGAAGTTAAAATGAGTTATGGTTACTTTAACTTCCTCATCAATTTTAAAAAATGCTTAGTGCCTGGCCCAAATCTGAATTATAGGACCCTTCTCTGAACACTTGGATCAAAGTGCACTTTGTGCTGTACAGCAGTCATCCCCTGAATTATATGTCTTAAAGAAAGGGTTCTATCCTGGC
Source organism: Tarsius wallacei (assembly GCA_963574415.1). Taxonomy (NCBI): domain Eukaryota; kingdom Metazoa; phylum Chordata; class Mammalia; order Primates; family Tarsiidae; genus Tarsius; species Tarsius wallacei. The sequence goes on along the minus strand of CAUYQG010134662.1, from coordinate 17,447 downwards.
AGTCTTCCCCAATCATCCAATATCTTGTAAGTATGAAAAAAAGAAGAAAAAATCATTTGAAAACTTTTACATAGAAGCCTGATATTTTAATGTACGGCCTTATCCAAGACACAATTACTATGTTCATATTTTGCTAATTTTAAGAAGATATATTTAAAGTCACATACACAGAGGTATGATACAGGTTGCAAATGTACATCATTTTATGGACTAAATATATGGAGTTTACAACAGATTAATTCAGTCATGATTTTGATAATTGACTCAATGTAAATGGAAACACAGACACATGTAGAATTAATTTAAATGTTAAATACCTATATTTTCAGATCTTAACAAAGTAGAGGAATACTTATTGATCTCTCTCTTTGTCCATCTCTCTCTGCCCCCCCCCACACACACACTCTTCTCATTTCAATTATTTTCTCTAGAAGACCATAAATCTATATGTGTAGGGAGTTGAAAGCTAAAATACTCTAAGAGACAATTGTACATCCCAGGGATGATTCTGCAATTGCTCTATTGAGATCCTGAAATGTGAAGCCACCACTGGAGACCCAAAATTACATAAAGGAATCAGATAAGCGAAATCCTTTTTGCAGAAGGCTCTGGCTGGACTACACTCATGGGAGAATCAATCTGAATTCTAACCCAAGGCTAGAAATGGAAAATAATAGAGCAATTTTTCCCTGGAGGAGAGAGCTTTTGATCCCACCACCCGTAAAATGCTATTGCCTCTGTTCTCCGCACATTCTGATTTATCTGAGCTCCAAAAGAGATGAGGTAGCCAGGTTTATCAAATACTGATGCTCCTCTTTCCTGTGCTACCTACAACCTAATGGGCTTCCTTTAATGGGTAAAAATACTTAGTTAAGAATACATCCCAAGTTTATTTTGAGCCTAGAACTTCTTCATTTGCTCCCTTTCTAGCGCATGTAATCTTTCTACCACTGCAATCTGTTGGAGTTTGCTAATATCCATACTCATTTAATCAATCTCTAGTTACTACAACATTGGGATCTTGAGCAAGAAAATGAGTGTGTGTGTGTGTGTGTGTGTGTGTGTGTGTGTGTACATGAGCTATGTATTAATTAAATGTATTCTAAAGGAATATTTTAGGGTTTCAAGTACAAAAATTTCATTCTGAAAACATCCCAATCCTTGGAGAAATTCTATACAGAGAATAGATTGCTAAAGGCAGTTATTAAAGAAGAAAGTGAGAAAAATTAGAGAGTTCAAAGATGAGAAAATTAGCAAGCTTACACACTATACTTTGTCTTAAAGAGAAGCTGGCCACTTTCCCAGAACAAGAATGTGTCAATATCAGCTGAACACAAGAATTCAGAACAGAATCTGCTGAGAAGAAAGGGTAACACTACTGGATAAAAGGAGTATGTCAGAAGGAAATAAAAATATTTTTCCAGTTATCTAATTTGTTTAATAGATGTAGTTTGTCATCAAATATATCCCATTGGTTATTATTCAATTATATATTTAATTAAAATTTAAATGCAACAATTGGTTGTAGTTAGAGTCGATCATATTCAGTGATCTATCACAGAAACAAAGAACAGAGTACCAAATGTTCTCACTCATAAGCGGACCTTGAACTATTATAATACTATAAGAAAGCAATTGGCAGTAGTGGGAAACTCTCAGGGGAGGGGGGCTAGGATTGGCAGTTGAGGGAAACCGCAAGGCGGGGGAGGCGCATACCTCATCAAAAAGGGGGCCTGCATAATCAACATTTGTATACCTAACCCTGAATTGTACTCCACATCTTTATAATAAAAAAATTTAAATGCAAAATAGTCTTATACTTACTAGCTAGATAAAAAGTAAAAACCCTTTTTTAGTATTGACTTCAGTGAGTGATAGTATAATTAAAAAGCTTGTTTCATTTTAAACATGAAAACATAGCGTATTTTACAAGGCTCTTACTACACAGTTGTTTGTTCTAATGCAGTATTTGTGTTCCATATGATGTACTAGTTGGTTGTATTGTTGATTGATAGGAGCATAATGTACCATATAATTATGCATATGGCATATTCAATTACAGTGAGTTATTTCTTATACACTCTGCAATTTGTGTTACCTAATTGCTCCATTTAAACATATAGCTTTATTTCCTTGTGTGTGTGGTTCTCATCACACAATTTCAAAATAAGGCACTGGGTACCTACTGGGCACAAGACTATTGGAAATATATCAAATGTCTATTTCTATATTAAAAAAGAAAAATGTATCCATATGAAATGGGTATAACAAATCTAGGGATGTGAAATTCCATGTTTGCTGATCAACTTAAATAGAAAAAGGAACTGATTCAACATGATGAATGGGTCATTTCTGTATACGTGGGATGTATACATATAGAACCAAAACTTTCCACCAAGCTCACTGACCAGAATCTGCTACACAGACCCTATCAGAACAACAATTCACAAAAGAGACAGACACCAACTTTCTATTCATATATTGTGAATTCGATAGTGATTCTATTATTAAATACATAGATATTGTTGAAAGTAATATAAAGAATTATAGTTACTACTGCTTTCCTCCCATTAGATATTTAATATAGCTAACTTCATTTAAACATAGGCTTGTACTTAACAAATTTTAGTGATAAATCATGACTAAGTGTTCATATTCTATGTACTTCATGACAGTAAACATCAAAATAGCTCTGACTGACTACTCCAAAACCTCTAACCTTAGAAAAATAAAGAAAAAACTCTTCTATAAGTGTGGTATGAATATGATGAGAGAATAGAAACATCTAATTGTCATTTCTCAGACAACTAGTCCATTCAGAAAAGAAAATAACTACTTTCATGGTAGCATACCTCTATGATAGAAGTTGGGGAATCTAAAATATAATTTCAACCTTTCTATTTTTGCTATCTGCTCTTACCTAGTTTGGTTTTACACTTAGTTGGGGCTCTCCCAACTACTCCACATCACCTTAACCTCTGCTACTGCCCGCCCTCCTATATGACCCAACTGCATGCTACTACATGAATTACATTGGAACCATTATTGTTTCAAGCATTTGTTTGTTTGCAATTGTCAGCATTTGTGCATTCATTTAACATATAAGTGTTTCATGATTGTTAAATCTTTTTTTCATCAATGAGAAGACACGTAAACAAGAATCAAAAAGACAAGGCATGGCACAGCAAGTGTTGGCAAGGATACAGAGAAAATAAACTGTTGGTGGGAATGTAAATTAGTAGAGCCATTATGGAAGATGGTATGACGTTGCCTCAAAAAATTAAAAATGGAATTACCATATGATCCAGCAATCCTACAGCTAGGTATATAGTCAAAGTAAATGAAGTCAGCATCTCAAAGAGCAGTCTGCACTCCCATTTTCACTTCAGCATCATTCACAGTAGCCAATAAACCACCTAATTGTCCATCAGTGGATGAATGGATAAATAAAATGTGGCACACATATACAATGGAATATTATTAAGCCATAAAATGAAGGAAATGTCATATGTGACAACAAAGATGAACTAGGAGGACATTATACTATGTGAAATAAACCAGACACAGAAAGACAAACACTATATGGCCTCACATGTGGAATCTAAGTTGAACTCATAGAAGCTAAGGGTAGAATGGAGATTGCCAGATGCTGGGGCATGGGGAAAATGGGGATCAAAGAGTACAAACTTTCAGTAATAAAATCAATAAGTTCTGGGAATACAATAAACAGCATGATGACTATAGTTAATAATAATGTACTGTTTACTTGAAATTTGCTAAGAGTAGATATTGTGCCCTTGCCACACAAACACACACAAAAAGAATATAGTTATAGATGTGTTGATTAATTTGGTATGGTAATTATTATGCAATGTAAAAACATATCAAATCTTATATATGTATATCAAACTTTTACACTTTGAATACACAATTTTTGTTTGTCAATTATACCTCAATAAAACTGAGAGGGAAAACAAAACAAACATGACTTGCTCTAATGGCACTGACAAATGCCACCACTGTACTAGATACCACGGCAGTAGGGTGAGAGAGGGAAGAGGAAACAGGAGACATGATGAGTGGTGCCTGAACCCCCACCCCCAATCTATGGTATTGAGAGGAAATCAGAGAATAGTAGAATGTATGAAAGATTTGTCACCATCGTTGAATAGCTCCTTCCTTTTTATCCACTGAGTTTCCAGGACAGATATTTATTGTCCACTGGAAATGGCCCTCAGCAAAACACTAACCCACACACTGGAATTTCAATGTCAACCATAATGCTAAATATCAAATGTCAAGCAGCTTGTATTTTCAATTTTGTCTTTAAACAAGGGCCCAAAAAGTAATTGAGTCTTCAACTTCCTTTGTAATTTTCCAAGCTATTGTATTCAGTACCTTAGGCACAATGGAATATAATACATTTAACTAATTTCCTTTTTTATTGGACTTAGTTGAGAAAAGGCTTGAAATCATTGCATCTATTTCAAGATCCTGGAGTTCTATCTGAAACAAAAATGTCTACCAAGTGTCTGGATTTTGACAGTTTTTTTGTAGATTGCATTTTATGCCTTGTGATTCTATTGAGCTAACAGTTTCATATATAACAGAAAATACATGCTGTACCTAATCTGTGGATCTTCTTTGTTTTTTAATGGTCTCTACTCGTTTAACCTGCTATCAAGAGTACCTTGGTACTAAGAGAAATGAAAAGCTTGAGAGCCACAATTTCTCTCCTTATAATAAACATTAAAAGTTGAGACATATGAAAAAACATTTGCAAATGAGTTATATATACCCATCTTTCTTGCAGGCAAAGACTAAAAGTACCTTTAAAATGTCATGAGTGGGCCACAATTTGCATTCCCTAAATTATGGGTGTTTTCAAGTCTGAAATGATAAAACTTTATTTGGAAGTTTAAAAAACAGTGCTCTACTCAAATTTTATCAACAATTCAAATTTAGACTTTACATATAGAAAGTTCTCCAATTTGGGAACATTTTTACACCTATTGTTACTGTCTATGGTCACATGTAAGCTGTAGGTAGAGTGAAAGAAGAGGAATGGATATTTCTAGTTACCTAATATTTTGTGTTTTTATACTAATAACTTACAATATATGAGGAAATAGTATTTCCTCACAGAAAATATTTGGACTTTCACACAACATAATTTAGCTGGAACACTCATGCAAAAGTGGTACAGAAGATCTTTTAGTTCTTTTCTTAGATTAACTTTATCAAGATATAATTTGCATACAATAAAATGCATCAATGTTATGTGTGCAAGTTCTATGAGTTTTGAAAAATATGTACCATGTAATCAACTAATTAGCTTCACAACCCAGATATAGAGCATTTCCAGCCCACCAAAAACTCCTTGATACCCTTTTGCAATCAGTCTCCCAATTGCCAGCCCCAGGCTACCACTAATCCACTCTGGCTATAGACTAGTTTTTATTTTGTTTTGTTTGGTTTGGTTTGGTTTGGTTTTAGGATATAGCTCCTGTGCCAGGATGGCTATAGAGTAGTTTTGTTTGTTCTAGACTTTCATAGAAATGGAGTTCAATGGCATATATATACTTTATGTTTGATTACTTTTACTCAGCATAACATTGTTCATATTCATTCATGTGGTTGTATGTGACAGTATTTTATTCCTTTCCATTGCTCAGAAACCACAGACAGCAACAATAGGTGTAAAAATGTTTCATTGCTGATAGGTATTCCATTATATAATATGCCATACTTTGCTTATTCATTCATCCATTGATGGACATTTTGGTTATTAAAAGGTATTTTTTAGTGGCATACTGTGATTGCTACCAGTACAGCTGTGTGTGTACATGCATGTGTGCACATTGTACTGTAGTGAGGTGTGTGTATGGGGAGGGTTGTATGGGAATGTAAAATGTGATGTCTTCGATCATGGATAGGCTGGGCAAATAGTAGAAAAAGAAGAAGGGATTTTTCTAGTTGTTCTATCTTTGGAGTTTCTCTCTAAAAGTAAGTTTCTTGGAAAATTTTCCAACCTTTGATTTGCTTAAATAAACTCAGAAGTTGTTTTCATTTTAAATCTACCTATCCATTTATCTATTTTACAAATGGTCATTCAGGACAGAAGCGGCAGGTGATTATGGGCCAGTTGCACATTTTAATGCACTCCAAGCTCCAACATGGTGATCCCTGGTCACGCTGACTCCCTTCTAAGATGCTCTCTGGAGGGCATGACTCACTGCAAAAACTGTAACTGAGTCCAAGCTTGTACCACTCACCACAGACAGCCAATAAGTTAAAAGACAAAGTGTTGGGGCAAAGAAAGCAACTTTATTTAGGAAGTCAGCAAACCAAGAAGATGACAAACTACTGTCCCAAAGAACTATTGTAAGTTAGTATAAATTTCAGGCTAATTTTATGTTAGGAGCAGGGGGAAGAGAATAGGGAAGCTTCTTTGTCCTTGGTCAGGTCACAATATTTCTATAAATCTTTACCATAGCATTGTTATTTGTGTGTACATTTTCCTTATCTCCTCAGGAGTTAGTTTGAGGAAAGAAATGTATCATTTTCCCTAAAGTTGAACTATAAGTTCTAAAGTTGAAATTTCGTCTATAATTAATTTGGACTAAGTGCAGAACTATACACAAACAGCCTAAAGGACATTACCGCAGGTAGTCAGGTGCAAAAATTTAGTTAATCATGCTAAACTTCCCTCCAATGTTGTAAGACCACGAGAGCTTCTTTCCTGCCTCTAACTGGTCTTTCATGAAGACTATTTGAGAAGGAAAAAAAACTAGTTTTCCATAAAGGAATCTCACGGGGATCCGAGGATGCTAACTTAGGTGGACTCTTTCCTATTTGAGACTCTTTAATGTGAATATTACAAATTTATTGGACCTCTGCACTCGTTTTCCAGGGCTGCTGTAACAAATTACCACAAACTGGGTGGCTTAAAACATGAGGTAATCTTTATTTGCTCTGTAGGACAGAAGTCGAAATTTAAGATGTTGACAGCGCTGCACTCCCTCTGGAGGCTCTAGAGTAGAATCCATCCCTGCCTCTTCTAACTCCTAGTGGCTGTCAGCATTCCTTAGCTGTGACTGCAGCTCTCTCTGCTCCAACTTCACATTGTCTTCTCATCCTGTGCCTGTGTCATCTCCCTTTGCCTCTCTTTTATAAGGGTATCTCTAAGGGGGAAGGAGCCAAAAAAAAACCTGGAATTATCATTTGGAGGGCAGTCTTCTTGTAATACAGGTTTATCCCACTAGGTGAGTGTTCTAGGAACCCATCCGTATCAGTGTACCAGCTAGCATTGTCATGAGAGACTGTATTCAGCTTCAGTGAATTTTTTTTAAGATCCTTTCAACATGTTTGCCCTTTTCATGATGGGTGACTTATGAGCACACCTACCTAAACCACAGAGTGTTCAACAGTCAGTTTTTTTAATCAAAAATGGCATGACCCCAGTGCCCTACTCTCCCTATTCACCAAATCACCCCTAGCCACTTTTTTTTTTTTTCTGGATAAAATAGTCCTCAAAGGGAAATGTTTTGCCAATGTGGAAGAGGTGAAACAAACAAACAAACAAACAACAACAACAAAAAACGGTAGAAGCACTAAAAGGCATCAAAATTGGTGAGTTCAAAAACTGTTTTGAGCAATAGAAAAGTGTCTCGGTAGGTGTTCTGCATCAAATAGAGAGTAATTTGAAGGCAACAAGTTTAACAATAGATACACATTTTTTATAAATGAATTCTAGGGTTTGGGGGTATAATTTTTAATACATAAATTCTGGATTGTGGGGGTCCTCCCTCAGATGGTGACAATAAGGCTCACCCAGATAATCCAGAGTTACCTCCTCAAGATTCTGAACTTAATGACATCTGCAAGGACCCTCTTACCAAATAAGATAACATCTAAAGTTTCAGGAATTAGGGCTTGATATCTTGGGTGAGCCTTTCTCAACCTGCCACAGATTCAGCCACTTGTTATGTCTCACCCAAGTCCTTGGTCTACCTGTTCTCATATACAGAATATAGACAATATCATGTAGTATTTTACTCACCAACAAGATAAGTTTCAAGGTCGTCTGTTTGTAGTCCAAAGTGACAAAGAAAAGTTTAATTTTGCAGATCTCAATGTATTTCTACAATATAAGAGTATGAATTTGTTACTTTGAATTTTTAAATCTTGGTATATTCTTTTCCTCTTTGTTGCCATATATATATATATATATATATATATATTCATTTTTTTATTCATTCAACAAATATGGATTTGCCTATTCTTTGCCAGGAACTCTTTGAGGTACTAAACAAAAGTCCCTGCTCTCATGGAACCTATACTCTGAAGAAGAAAGTCTCTAGGTAAATGTACTGCCAGGCAGTTAAGAAGGCTAGAGAAAGAAGAAAAGCCGATAAAAGTGTATATTATTGACCTAGGTGCTGTAGCACCAGGAGCTCAAATCTGCCAGGACTTATAGAAATGCATTTCAGAATTGTCTACTAAAAGAACTAGAAGATTTATCCACAGGTCCCTCTCTAACATTGGTTGAGGGTTGCATACAGGACATTAATGTCCCTGCACCCGAAAGGACTGCACTTGGATGTGGTCTGAACAAGCTTATGTCAGTCCAGAGAAGGCCCGGAAGCAAAATACAGTTCACTCTTCAGGGTTGGCACTAGTATGTGAGAGAAGTTCAAAGACTGCCCAGAACTGTCCACTATGGCTGCACCTAAAACTAAAAGCAGGGCAAGGGGACCACAGGAATACCAAAGGTTCTGCTATACTCACCTTACCAACTTTACCACATGCTTCTGTCTTTGTATTTATTGCACACAATGCAGTTCATAATACAGTCATGTGCTGCATTAACAACCTTTCAGTCAACAATGAACCGCATATACCTTAGTGGTCCCATAAAATTATAACAGACCTGAAAATCCTTACTGTCTAGTGACATCACAGCTTCTATAGCATTGTCACATAACACTTCACTCATAAGTTTGTGGTAGTGCTGGTGTAAACAAACCCACTGCATTTCTAGTCCTATAAGAGTACAGTACATATAATTTTATATAGTGCCTAATACTTGATAATGATAATAAACAACTATGTTACTGGTTTATGCATTCACTATACTGTTCAATGTTATTTTAGAGTGTACTCCTGCTTATTTTAAAAATTGTTAACTGTAAAACAGGCTCAGGCAGGTCCTTCAGAAGATGCTCCAGAAGAAGGCATTGCCATCATAGATGACAGCTTTATATGTGTTATTGCCCCTGAAGACCTCCCAGCAGGGCAGGATGTGGAGGTGAAAGACAGTGATATGGATGATCCTGACCCTGTGTAGACCTAGGCTAATATGCATGTTTGTGTCTAGTTATTAACAAAAACAAGTTTTTAATTAAAACTTTTAAAAATAGGAAAAAGCTTATAGACTAAGGATATAAAGAAAGAAAATATTTTTATACAGTTGTTGATGTTTGTGTTTCTTTTGTGTTTTAAGCTATGTTAAATAATCAAAAGGTTTTTTTTTTAAATCACGTTTATAAAATTAAAAAGTTACAGTAAACTAAGGTTAATTTATTATTGAAGAAAGAAAACATTTTTTTATAAATTTAGTGTAGCCTAAGTGTGCAGTGTTTGTGAAGTTCAGTAGTGTACAATAATGCCTTCACATTCACTCACCACTCACTCACCCACAGCTACTTCCAATTCTGCAAGTTCCATTCATGGTAAGTACCCTATACTAGTGTACTATTCTTTTCTATGTTTAGTTATATTTAAATAAACAAACTCCATTGTGTTACAATTGCCCACAGCATTCAGTATAGCAATATGCAACACGCGGTACAAGTTTGTAGCCTAGGAGCAAGAGGCTATACCACAGAGCCTAGGTCTGTGTAAACCATGTAGGTTTATACAAGTACATTCTATGATATTCATACAATGACAAACTCATCTAGGGATGTACGTCTCAGAATGCATCCCTATTGATATTCAATGTAATTGTAAAATACTCAAAACTAACCACAAACACTATGTATACAATTGACTATGAGCAAACTACAGAGGCCCAGAATGGCTACAGACAGTGCATGACCACCATCGCCAACTGTTGGTAGAAAACAGAGTTGATAAGATTTTACTATGAAGAGTAACTCTGCTTGAATTAGGAAACAGTCATAACTTGAACATTTGGAAGCAGAGGAATTTCTGTAATTCTTATCTTACATGGTCTTATGAGGAGTAAATGACATAATTCATGGGAAAGCACTTTGTCTTTTATAAGACATTGTATAAATGTTAGTTTTTAAAGATTTGTGGGAGAGATATAAAACTCATCCCTGTTTCTAGCCCAGATTAAATTCTAGTGCATTGTAGCCAGATAGCCAGTAGGTAATCTAAGTTTATAGAATGCTGTTCTTATTTTTTCCTTCTTCCTGAAACATCCTTTCCATGATTTTCACCTGCAAAGATTCAAAGTTCAGTTCAGATATCGCCCAAGAATACAGATCATTTCCTTTCATGCATTCCCCTTGCATTTTCACTAATAGACCACTAAAGATTACATTATGGATGACTAAAAAATGCTCTGGCCTAGCTCCATAGTGAACTTCTTAAAAGCAAGAACTATACCTGATTCCTCTTTGTATGCCTAGCAAGTCACATTATATTTGGCATATAGTAGGCATTCGATAAATGTTTGTTGAAATCGTTGAATTAATTTGCCATCAAATAACAACAGCCTCCTTCCTACTTAGCTGTGTCTCACAGCAAGCAGCCGGGCCCAGCAGGGTGGAAGAGATGAAGGGAATTCATCTAAAATCAATTTATTTGGGGAGAAAACGTACTGTAGTCAATGAAATGATTCAGTTTCATCTTTCTGCACATAGATTTAGAGCTGTACATGATCATAATTTTATGTCAAATATCAAGTCCCTTAAGTCATGTGGAGATATATTACCTTTTTTTGTAAAACACTGTAAAAACAATGCTAACAATCCCACAGGAATTAAATTCTAGAGTTATAGAAAGTGAAAATACTAATGGTTCACCTGGTAATGGTTGGTTTTGTGTAGTTTGGGAAAGAAAATAAAAATCTCCTACCAACTTACAGGTATTTAGAAAATACATATGCTCATTAAATTATCAATTTTAAGAAAAAGAAAGACATCTCTTCCAAAAGAGAGAAAAACATATGACTCATTTTGAAATCAGTAGGCTCCATTCCAATTAAACAGATTGCAGACCAGAAGATAGCTCAAGATTGTTGTGAGGACTTAATGGGGCCTTTTTCTCTCTTTTCCGATAATAAGAAATACTCAAGATATGTCAAGCCATGGATCAGAAAAATATGTAAACCTGGCTGGTTGATAACTCCTCTGAACTGGAGAAAAAAGCCTTGTTGAAATGAGGCACTCTAAGTGACTGGGACAATATCTAAGTGCGTTTAGTTTAATGTAGCCACACTATAGCTCATGCTTTCTTACCAGGAGATGAAAACAACTGCCAAGTAGGATTTAGAAAACTGAGGAAAAAAAAGAATAATTTTTCTCTTTGACATTCAGCAATAGTCTGCTCTGCACAAATATCCAGGGTTTGACTCACTCATATCATTTTAACACTGGCAATTTCAATGTTAACAGGACAAAGTTACCCCCACAATGCAGCTGATCTTTTAGTCACTGCTCTCCCATTCTTGTGCTACTCGGAGTCTGAAGTTCTCTTCTGAGGACAGGGCAATGCCAAAGTCCCTCTGTACCTTGCCCACCACACTATCTCCCAAACCCTCCCACAAAGTGTGCTGGTCTTGTTCATGCTCCCAGTCCCTCCAACTCACAGCCCTTGCCCTGTGCATGCTATTCTCAGGTGGGCATCTGAGCTAATGGGTTACTGCCTCAAAGGAAACATTTCTTCTTAGTAGAAGTTTTTATGTTGATCACCCCTAAATGCATTCTAGTGGCAGAGACTGCTACATCTATGTCAAGTCAGTGAGGAAATACCATCTGACAGTTCATTTAGCACCTACTAGGTCACACTGTAAACACTGCCCACTCCCAAGGGAAGACTTCTTGATTGGCCAACAGAAAAATAAAGATTCACAGGTCCTGATGACTTTTTTGGGTTCCCTGGAGCAGAAATAGCCATCTCCTGGTCTCCAAGAGTCTCTTTATTCCTTTCATCCCATGGTCCTTGTAAATCATTCATGAGGAATGATTTCAATCACTCCTGAAAACTTGGAAATAAGGTTGCAGACAAGAGTTAACCAGTAAAATCACTCTTAATAATATTGTTTGTTTGTTTGTTTGTTTTGAGTTTTAGTTGTTTTTTCCATAAAGTAACATCAGGAATGATTTTTTTTTAAAGGTACTTACAAGGGGAGACCCCCCCAAACCAGAATTTATTTATTAAAAATTATATACTTATTCTTACATGTTTAAACTTCAGCCACCTTCAAAATACTCTTCGTTTGATATAACACACCTATCAAGACGTTTTTTCTACTGCTCAAAACAGTTTTGAACTCATCCATTTTTATGCCTCTTAGTGCTTCTGCTGTTTTTTGTTTCACCTCTTCCACATCAGCAAAATGTTTCCTTTTGAGGACTTTTTTCATCAAGGAAAACAAAAAAGTTTACTTTAAAAAAAAATCACTCGGCGTGATATTGAGTGAATAGGGAGGGTGAGGCATGAGAAACATGCCATTATTTATCAAAAACTGCTGAACACTCAGCACAGTGTGGGTACGTGTGCTTGTAAATCACCCATCATGAAATAGGCAAGTGCATTGAAAGAATCTGCAAAAAAATTCACCGAAGCCAAGCACAGTCTCTTACAACAACACTAGCTGGTACACTGATGCCAATGGGTTCCTAGAACACTTACCTAGCAGGGGAAGCCTGTACTACAAGGGCCTGCCCTCCAAAGGATACTTCAGGTTTTTGGGGGGGTTCCCTTTTTGTACACTGACTCATTTTCCCAGAAAGGTATAGCAATTTATTTCCTTATAAATACAACTATTTGAAAAAACGTATTGCCTCTCTAAGACCAGTAAAGAAATAGAGGTGGAAGAAAGTGGCTTCATTTCTCCCTGAAATCCTTTCAAAGTTATACCTCATTCACAACCCTGGTTTTGTTCTCTAAAGTCATCTTTTTACCTAACTTTTTTCTCACCAACTGACTTTGCTCTTCATATCCATCTTTTAGAGCTTCTAGAAAAGACTGGACCAGAAACAGAGTTCTGAGACTATGAGGAACTCTCATGCCCTTTGTACAGAATGTTTGCTCAGGCCCAGGACTTTAGCACATGGTCCCCTTTAAAGAAATTTTTTTAGTCATGGTTTACCCATGGTTAGATGAAGTCTAAAAAGAATGTTCATGAATGTGTAACGTAAGAGTCTGGAAACCCCCCCAAACTCAAACATAGAAGAAGAATTATTCTTTCAGAAAAAAAGTCCTACTTGTCAATCTTATCTCTCATGGCATGGGCTTTTGGGGTTTTGATTAGAAATTGGTTGCCTCTTCTGATATCTGTAAGGGTGTCTCCTGTGTTTTCTAAGATTCTTAACATTTGAGGTTTTACATTTAGGTCTTTGATCCATCTGGATTTTTGCATATGGTGATAGGTAGGGGTCCTCTTTCATTCTTCTGCATGTGATCGGCCAGTTTTTCCAGAACCATTTGCTGAAAAGGTTCTCTTCTCCCCAGTGATTGTTGGTGGAGCCTTTGTCAATGATGAGTTGGTCAAGAAATTGAAGTTTTGCCTCTGGAATCTCTATCCTGTTCCATTGGTCTATATGCCTATTCTCGTACCAATACCAGGTATATAGCCTTAAAGTAAAGTTTAAAGTCTGGAAATGTAAAACCTCCTGTGTTGTTTCTTTTGCTAAGGATTGTTTTGGCTATTGATGGTCATTTATGTTTCCATATGAATTTTGGTATTGATGTTTCCAGGTCTCAGAAGAATGATGTTGGTAGTTTAATGAGTATAGCGTTGAATCTGTAAATTGCCTTTAGTAGGATGGACATCTTAACAATGTTGACTCTTCCAATCCATGAGCATGGGATATTTTTCCATTTGTTTGTGTCATCTTTGACTTATTTGAGCAGCGTTTGTAGTTTTCATTGTAAAGGTCTTTCATTTCTCTGGTTAGGAAGACAACAAGGTATTTCATTGTGTGTGTGTGTGTGTGTGTGTGGCTATTGTGAATGAGATTGTGCTTTTATTTGGTTTTCTGCAAGTTTGTTGTTGGTGTATACAAACTGAAAAGCTTCTGCAAAGCAAAAGAAACCATAAAGAGAGTGGAGAAACAGCCCACAGACTGGGAAAAAAATATTTGCCAACTGCATATCTGACAAAGGCCTACATCCAGGATCTACAAGGAACTCAAATATCCAAAAGGAAAAATACAAACAACCCTATTAAAAAGTATGCAAAAGACATGAATACACACTTCTTAAAAGAAGACATACAAGCAGCCAACAGACACATGAAAAAAGACCCAGCCTCACTAATCACCAGAGAAATGCAAAGCAAATCCACATTGAGATGCTGCCTAACTCCTGTAAGAATGGCTATCATTAATAAAACAAAAAACAACTGATGCTGTCAAGGATGTGAAGAAAAGAGAATGCTTCTACACTGTTGGTAGGAATGCAAACTAGTTCAACCTCCATGGTAAACAGCATGGTGATTCCTAAAAGAACTAGAAATTGACCTTCCACACGACCCAGCAATCCCCCTTCTGGGAATATAGCAGGAGGAAATTAAATCACTCTACAGTAAAAATACCTGGACATGCATGTTTATTGCAGCACTATTCACAATAGCAAAAACATGGAACCAACTATGCTGCCCATCAAAACTGGACTGGATTTAAAAAATGTGGCACATATACACAATGGAATAGTATGCAGCCATAAAGAAGAACAAAATTATGGACTTCACAGTAACTTGGATGGATTTAGAGTTTATAATACTCAGTGATTTATCACAGAAACAAAGAACTGAGTGCCACATGTTATCACTCTAGCTGGAAACTGCTAGGGGAGGTAGGGGTAGGGGCACAATAACATCAATAAGGGTACCTGATCTCAAACCAGGCAAAATGGGGTCCAAAAGGAGGCCCTTTACCTGTCCGATGACCACTTGTATACCTAATTATGAATTGTACACAACATCTTTAAAATTTTTTTAAAAATTTTTTAAAAATGAAATACCTTGTCATCTTACTAAACTGAAACTAACCAATTGCATTCTAATGTTTCAGAAATAAGACTGTGAATAGAAGGTAATCAATATAAACATAAAAAAAGAAAACTGAATACATTTTAAGACCTTGAGATGGTACTGCTCATCCAGTACCTTCCAGGTGAAGATTATTCTGCATGTGACCAAAAGGAGCATAAGCAGTTACCTGGTGATATTGCTTGGATTGCTGTCCCCTCCAAATCTCATGTTGAAATGTAATCCTTAGTGTTGGAGGTGGGTCCTAGTGGGAGATCACAGGGTCTTGGGGATGGGTCCTTCATGAATAGATTGGTGCTGTTCTCACAGTAATGAGTGAACTCTCGCTTTGTTAGTCCATGTGAGAGTTGGTTACTTAAAAACGTCTGGCACCTCCTTCCCTCTCTCCTTCTTCAGCTTTCATCATGTGACCTGCCAGCTCCCCTTTGCCTTCCACCATGATTACAAGCTTCCTGAGGTCTCATCAGAAGCAGATGCTGGCACCATAAAGAACCATGAGCCAAAATAAACCCTTTTCTTTATAAATTACTTGGTCTCTTGTATTTCTTTATAACTCGATAAAACTGGCTAATACACCTGAGTAGTAGAAATTGACTCATCAGGTCTTACTTTGGGTGATCTGAAATAAGTATTCTCTTCCTCTCCGAATTCATGATCCCAAACATTATTGATAACAAAATTGAAATTTCTAGGTCCTTCAATATGAGCAAAAGAGATGCTCTGGAGAAGAGACACGAGCATTCCACCAGTGAAACAAGTTAGGACTCCTAGGGAACAAATGAGTTAGCCAAAAGATTTATATATCTCATTCAAATTTAGTTAGTTTATGTCTATTACTGTAAGACTCTGATTGTGTCTACCTAGTTCAAAGCTGAGGACCATACCCCTGTAGATTCCCCAACAAATAAGCATTTAATCCATACTTACCACATGCCAGACGTTTTCAGCAATTTATAAACATTAACATATTTTACCCTCACAACAACCCTATGTGGCAGGAGTAGGAATTGTTGTTACCCCCATTTTACAGATGAGGAAAATGAGGCTTGATTATGATTACACAACTGATAGGTGGCAGAGTCTATGCCCTTAAGCCCTATAGGATATTGCCTTTTAAAGTGATACGCTACCTGCCAGTCTTTGTTCTGGCCTCTATTCAGCCTAGCCAAGCAGTTCTTCTTTTAGTTGTACAGCAGAATATTTAAGTAAAATGCAGTTTATTATGTTTGAATAAATATTATAACATATTTTTTCATCTTATTTGGTAATACTCAATACCAAAAATACTTGCAACATATGTAAGTATAAAGCATGTTCATATAATTAATATTTGTGCATTTCACCCCAACATAAATACAAATAACTTTCACCACTGCGTTCCACTGGGTGCTCCATTTAGCTTTCACCCATTTCTACCATCTTAAAGAAATCACTGTGCCAAATTTTGTACTTACAATTCCTATCTATATTATTGTGATTTTATCACATATATGTATATATAGATATGTGTTTCTGAACTTTATAAAGTTAATATTATATTGCATGTAACTTTTCTTTTGTTCTTTCCAGTCAAACTCATTTCCAAGTTTCATCCATGTTGTTGCAGGTATTTGTAATACATTTAGTTCACTGATTTCTCACAACTATTCCCCAGTCTGAAAAGTTAAGTATAGGAGATGTAAATACAAGTGAATTCCCTTATAGAGATTCTACAATGGGGCATAGCATGAGCCGATTCTTAAAAGATAACTGGTTTGTTTAAATGGAAAGAAGACAGGCAAACATTTAAGACAAAAAAGAGAGAAGCACGAGAAAATTACAAAGTCACATCCAGGTGAAAGTACATGTGTTGCTTAGAACAATATGTTGAGCCAGGCAAAGAGTCTAAGAAAGAACAGTCAGAGGTTGGGGAGAAAACAGGGAGAGTGGAGTTTCAGGAGCAAAGAGGAGCAAGGTTGAAGAAATAAAGATGATGATCACCTGAGTTGAAAACTGTTGACAAATGTGTCTCTTGGATTTTGTGTGTGTGTGTGTGTGTGTGTGTTTCTCTTTTAATTTTTATTTTAAAATTGTGGGGTACAATTCATGGTTAGGTATACAAATATTCATTGTGCAGTTACCCTTATTGATGAGGTGTGCCCCCCCCCCTTTCCCAGGCAGTTATCGACTACTGTCAATTCCACCTCCCCACCTCCCA